>CM035789.1:30886224-31028724 GCA_020466265.1 Siphamia tubifer
AATATGTATTCACTTATCTTTTCAGATGTCACAAGCAGTAAGTAATGCTCTGGCAGGAGAAGCTGCAGCAAAGACAACAAAATTCATTTCTGCTCGAGCAGCTTCAGGAAAGACAAGGCTGTGGCGGTTTAGTGCCGCTCGTCTCAGGAAGCTTTTTAAACACATGCCCTTCCTCAATAAGTTTCATCATCTATGTTTTCTGCCAAGACTTAAACACGACTTAAAAAGGCTCCTGCCCTTGGAACCTTGCCTGTCACTGCTCTTATGCTGAACTGAGAGCTCACACATGGAAGTTGGCACCTTCCCACATGAGCGGCACCGTTTATCTGCTAAATCAGGGGTTTCAAACATACGGCCCGGGGGCCAAATGCGGCCGATCAAATGTTCCAATGCGGCCCTGGTCTGAAGAGAATAAAAAAATAAAAAAATTGCTATTTTCTTCAAAAAAAAATTTTCTTCTGTCTATAAATGAGGATGACTTCAAATGTCTTTCTTTGGTTTCATGGACAAAACGAACTTTAATTTATGAAAATATTTACATTTACAAAATATTCTGTAACAATAAAATGTGAATAATTTGAACAACTTGAAATGTCTAAAGAAAATTAAACACAATTTGAAGCATTTTCTAAGTGTTTAGTGTCTTTGTAGAACTGATGCATAATAAAACACATGGACTAATGATAAACTGAGGGAGAATGTTGTTAAAATTTACCTTAATTTCCCTATGAAATTTTACGTTTTTTTTTTTTTTACATTTGGATCATTTATAAAAGTACTTTCATAATTTAATGGGATTTTTTTTGCACTAAAACAATGACTGGCCCCACTTCAACCCCAGCACATTCCTTTTAATGTGTTCAGAGGCGTTCCAAGGGGTGGGCCAACTGGGCAGTCACCGGATAGGGGTAGCACAAGAACCTACCTAAAAATCCAGAGGATCGGGTGGGATGGGTGTGACACTGAATGGTGGCACATGGTAGAGTTCACTCATATTCTGTTAGACATATTATCTCTGGATAATATTGCATCTAATTCCCCACTACTTCAGTGGTGAGTACATGCACCACATTGGTATATTTATCAACACACACAGGTGTCAAACTCCAGTCCTTGAGGGCAGTGGCAGATCTAGACGGCTATTTTTAGATGGGTCTAAGTGAAGTTGGGGTGGACAAGACCCAGATTTATAAATAAATAACTTATTTACAAAAAATAATAATTTCAGTTTGATGAGGCAACGGAAATTGGTCTAGAATTCTGTTTCTGAGCTTGTGATTGGGTGGGCACAGCTGTCAATCTGAGTGGGCCCCGCCCCCCCTAGGCACACCCCTACTTGAGGGCCACTGTCTTGCATGTTTTACAAGTTTCCCTCTTCCATGATTCAGTTTAACCCTTTAACTCCTGAGACTTTAGCAGTTCCACAGTAAAAAGAATAAAATAACAAAATGAACAAAAATGGCCAAAGTCATCAATAAAACAAACAAAAATGAAACTAGTATTATGAACAAAGAAAGAAAGAAATTTTGTGTAGAAATATAAACAATATGAGCAAAACATTTACAAAAACTAAGAAATATTTTCTAAATTATAAAATAACATGGAAAAATTTGCAAAAAATGTACTAAAAAACTGCTGGGATGAAATGTCATCCCAGCAGTTTTAATGTAGCTTTTTTTTTTTTTAATTAAATGCCTTTTGACACCTGTTCCATGAACCAAAAAAATGGTTGAATTTTAAAAAAAATTACATTTAAACTAAACCATTCAGAATGTGTCTGACACTCATGAGTTAACCATCATCATCTCTGCAGAAGACTGATAATGGAATGGTTTACAGGTGTGATGGAAGAGGGAAATATCTAAAACATACAGGACACCGGCCCTCAAGGACTGGAGTTTGACACCCCTGCCCGACAGAAACCTTAGTCATTCTAACACACATATTATTTATTATCTACCTGTGCTGCTGCCATCTTGGCCTCCTCCTCCTCTGATTTTGGGGGTTGAACCAGAGCAAGTGAAGCAGCTGCCTTTTATGGTTTGGATAAACACCAGCCGTACCATGTGTACTCTGAGTAAAGGGGGATTTTCAACAGTGTGGATTAATTAAGGTAAAAATGAAGTCTAAAATAAATGATTTAGCATTGTTGATGATTTATGTACGTTACTGTGGGAATGGGTTTAATGTGGAACCTATGGTGTAATTTAGAAAGCTCATTTTTTTAATGTATTTTTTTTGTTAATTGACTTAATGGTTGGGTCAGGGGAGGGGCTTAGCCTTGAAAATACTCTGGCTAACAGGGCTATAGTAAGGGGTCAGTCTTGGATGCCATGCAGTGTGACTATGCTTGAATAATATATTTTTTTTCATGCTTCTGTCACAGGTAGTTTCTTTTTCTCTGGCGTAGATGAACAGACAGAGACGATTTAATTAATTTAAAAAAGGGAAAGTTTTATTCTCTAAAAAAAAGAAGCATCCTCTTCTGAGGGGGAAACGCCAGAAGCAGCAAGAGGAATAAGCAGTTTCTTATAAAAGAGTCTTTTTCTCAGTGGGTTACTTCACCTCGGTGACGGGCTCGGGCAGTGAACGGAGGCAGGGAGGGGAAGGGGTGAGGAGGCGCGCTGGTGGCGAGGGCAGAGGGGCGGCTCGGTCCTGACACCCAAAGTGGCTGGGTTCTCCCGTCTTTCAGTCCGTCCAAGGAGTCTGTTTCGCCTGGGGTAGTATCTTCATTCCTCAGCTCCACACGACTGCTGGTCACTCACAGTCCTGTGTTTAAATACTTCACAGCAGCCGCTGATTCCCAATGTGGCACGCTGATTGGAAACACGCTGCAGGTGCGCAGGGTGATGGGGAGGTCTCTAGATAGTGAGAGCTCAAATAATATAAAAACACATCACTGCAAACATGTAAATCTAAAAAAAAACACACAACAAAAGATGAGTCTCTACTAGCCTTGTGACACTTTCACTGAAAGTAAAAGGAAGGTGTGCAGTATTTGTGACTCCAAACATCCTTTTTCCTTTTTGGATGGAATAGTGAATCCATATTTTTTGTGACAATGGGCCAACTGGGGAGTCATGAGTGCCTACCAAAAAACCCCAAAATAAAATACTTTTTTTTTTTTTTTATTTGTGGGTGGGACAGAGTGAAGCAAGGAGAGGATGGGGGTTAGGGGGGGGGTGTACAGGGAATCTCTCTATACTCCATCAAATTTGATTGTATGTAAATTCACAAGATAATTTGGTCAATGGTTCAGTGTGACCTCCTGACCTTAGGTGTTCCAGCTACACAGTGAGGGACAGCACTGGGGGTTGGGAAGTTAGTTTGGAGTGTGTGGAGTGATTAAATGACAAATCAATGGAGGTCATGGATAGGTCAAAGGTCAGGTACCCAATTCCCAAAGAAGAGAAGAAATAATCAAAAGAAAAAGGTAGGATATATAATGTAATAATGTTCTCTATGATTATTATGATTATGACAGTATCAAGGGATAATTAGTGCTACCGAAGCTGACTATGATGGTTGCTAATTCGGAGAGTGGTTTTTTTGTTTGTTTTTTTTGTGTGGGAATGGCCTAAACATTTGTATTTTTTTTTTGCTAGCCTCAGTGGGTAGGGGAGGGGGGGGTCGTCCCTCTCTCCCTCAGAGAGTAAATCACTGTAGGAATTCAATGGAAAATGCAGCCAGTGTGAATTTTAGATGCGGATTTGAATATGTTGACATTTATGTTTGAATTTCTTTAAATATCCTGTACAGAAAATAAATAAATAAATAGTGCTGTCAAACAAGAGCTAGCAGCTTCTATGACTAACATATGCTTTGTGTTAATGCAGTATTTTAAGCTGGAAGTGCTTCAATGAAAAGAAAACTCCTTCCTGCAGAGTGTGTATATGTTTATGTTTATGTTTATGTTTATGTTTATGTTTATGTTTATGTTGGTCAAATGTTCAGTCTTTTTTTTTGCATTGCCAAAGACATACCGTGTCATTCTGCACTACATATGGGTTAAATATGTTAATATTTTTAATCACGTTTATCCTGATGATGGATTAATTTGTGTTAATGTGTTAATTTTGACAGCCCTAAATAAAATAAAATACATTTTAAAAAGGAAATTGCAGCAACACCTTGAGCCAGAATCTGTGGCGTTTTTAAGGGACAAAGAATAAGTTTCCCATGAGCACTTGCTCTACAAGTCAAAAAAGGAGCAAAACTGTGGCAAATGCATGCATGTGTTTTGAAGCTAATGTAAGGAGTTTGCCATTTTTCCAAAATAAAATTCCAGACTGTTATTTTTCCCAAAGACCTTGAGTTGATGTACTTTTATACTTCATTGGTTGAGATTGTAATAGTTGTGTTTATTAAAAAAACAATTTTTTTTTTATAGTATTGAATGAAGAAACACATAATTCACAATAACTTTTTCTATTTCTCATTTCACAATGATTTCAGCTAAAATTCTATCAGATTTTTTTCCCCATACTTTAAGAAATTCAATACATTTCAAGGTCTGGAAAACACTGTTTCAAAATTCCTTATTCCAAATTTTCAATATTTGAACAAGCACCTTGTAATGAATGAAGAGCAGATCCTTTTTCCTGCTTTTTTTTTTGACGACAGCAACTTTCAGGGTGCGAAGTGATGTTTGAAATGAGGCAACAAGTAAATCAGTAAACCCGGAAAATTACAAGAAATCATACCGTTTGAAAACAACATAGGATGCAACACACGACTGTGGCAGTATGGCTGCACAATATATCGAAAAAATATCGTTATCGCGATAACACAGTGTACAATATTCACATCGCAAAGACGTGCAATAATTCATTTTCTTTTTTTTCTCCATTAACTTTCTGTTTCACACACCATGGATTACCAGAGTGCTTTTCTCTATCACTCTAACATACTTTTTTTTTCAGGCAAAAATACTGCAGTAATGCTACTGCTGCTGCTGCAAAGACAGTTTAGTTATTAATATTGAAAAGATGGGAATATTTTCAGAGTACAACTTTGGGCAAGGGTTATAGATTTTATTCTTATATGCAGTATTTATTAAACCAGGCAAACAACTAAATGTTGTTTTATTAAAAATCTTGGGTAAATGGTGGTACTCTCTGGTACTTATATTGTTATGAAATACATCCATGTCATTTACACACTGATATATATGAATAAAAAGACAAAATATTCTATGATGTTTGTGTCTGAAGTTCATCATCATGTTCTTGGACAGAATTGTGTCAATGATTATTGTAGAACAGCATTTTGTCTTAAAATATAAATAATTGACAAATAATTAGCTCATTTCAACATTGATGATGACTAGTTTTCTTTGTAGATGAAATTGATTTAGGTGAACAGGAAAAAATCCAATACATTTATTATCACAATACTGTACACCTACACCAGATATGACAAATTTTGCCAATATCATGCAGCTCTTCTAGGCAGGACCCATATTTTTACATAAATGTCACAACATTTGCACATATAAGGACAAGACATTTCTCAAAGTACAGAGAAATATGACATAGCAGCACACAGTCAGTGATATGGGGGGGGGGGGCATTTAAAGGGCCAGCGCTCAAAACAAGGTGGAGTGAAATAACATTAGAAATATCAAAATCTTATATACAATCTAAATATTATATATTATAATAACATTTTTGTTATTTCTACTCAAAATACCTCATTGCAGAATATGGTGACTATTTATACTGACAAACAAATCATGACGAGACTTTAGGAAAATTAATTTATTTGCTCCAACATCTTGATTCCTTCTGTCCCTAGTAATTTTTCACTGGCAAAGTTAACGATATCTAGGTTAACGATATCTAGGTAATAATTTTACTATAAACTGTCAGTTGGTAATGGATGCACTGGGAAACATAAAAATCTGACCAAGTGTATTTTTCTCATTTCTAGTCTCAATTTCTTATCATTTCTTATTAAAGCAAAAATCAGCCAATGGAATGGGGGGGGGGAATTTAAGAAATTACAAAAATACACTAGGAAAGATTTGGATTTTTTTCAGTATAATGAAGGTATTCAGACCCAAGTATAGCATTTACAGTTAGGGAAATGTTTCTCATTTCATCATCTGAACCTGCTTTATCCTCACTAGGGTCGTGGGGGTCACTGGGGGCCTAATTCATCTACAGTGGGTGAAGGTGAGGTACACCCTGTATGAGTCTCCAGTTCATCTCAGGGCTGAACATATATAGACAAACAATCACTCTCACATTCACACCTATAGGTAATTTAATTAACCTATCAGTGCATGTGTTTGGATGGTGGGAGGAAACTGGAGAAAACCCACGCAGACACGAGGAGAACATACAAACTCCACACAGAAAGGTCTGGTGTAGGAACTGAACCAGGGTCCTTCTTGCTGTGAATGCTAACCACTGCACCACTGTGTCGCCCAGGAAAATGTTTTAAAATACATAATTCAATGATTTTTTTTTTTTTGTATTTTCCCCTTTAAGAGATTTGGTTGTTGTTACTAGAGACCATCCCCATATCCATGTATCTACAATCACACACTTTTTTTAACTCATGAGGAACGATGATCCTTGTTAAATTTGGAAACATAGCGTACATACATCAGTGAGTACGTTGAAAACCTAATGCTATGTGGGTTCTCATGTTGTCTCTGCTGCCCATCTTCCGGCCTCTGCCTCTCTTCTCTCGTTCTGCTACAGGATAGATTACATCCGTGGTCAGGAAAATAAAGATTTGTTTTGCTGCACGACTTGTTAAGTCTTTGAGCCTGACCTTGTCTACTCTGTATGCAGTGAGAATCTCTGCTGCCCTCAGCTCCATATGGCTCTTAAAAGTGAATTACCTATGAAAACGTCCTTTTTCATCGTCCAGAACAACAGTTAAAGTAGTCCCGAACACGGTGGAACTTTTGAGAGGCTCTAACCCAAAAATATAATTATGTTAATTACGGCGACACATAAAGCACACATTGTCAGTGAGAGGATTTGTGTCTTTTCAGTGCAGGGGTTCTTTGTTCAGCACAGACTGTGAAAACTGTTCTGTGGGTTTTTTGATCAAAGTCCAAGAGTTTGATCAATAAACAACAATAAATCAGTTTTTAATTAGATATTTCATGAAGCAAAAAAGTTAAAAATTATGGCAAACAAAAGGGAACGTACAAAAGTAAAATAAGGGAAACATAAACAGTCATACAGTACATGGACAAAACTATCAGGGCACGTTAAATTAAAGTGTTTCTTTTCTAACAAGGGTCTGGGATACAAAACAATACTGACAGGTGGCATAATATAGCAGTTCATTTTATTAACATTTTTACCATTGCTTCCAAAATGCCTCAGTTTATTTAATTTCTCTCTCCATTAACCAATTTATTTATTTTTTTTATCTATGACTAGAATTGGGTATAGGAAGGGTTTCATTCGATACCAATACCAAATTGCTACCTTCAAAACAGTAGTACTTCCTTAACAGTATTCAAATCACTACTTTAAAAATAAATAAAGTAATTACCATCAATACGTGATTGAACCGTAACATCAAAATTTAACTGATGACTTACTTATTATTATTATTATTATTATTATTATTATTATTAGTATTATTTCTGGCAGATTCCCTTGTACCACCTTTTGCTGCTAGTTTTAACAACCAGTATTTGAAGAAAACGTGAATGAGACAGTCTATTATGATTAGCCTATTATATTATTATTAATATTGTTAAGCTAGCAGCATATCATATCACTCGCAGAGGAATTCACATGTGCCAGTTAATTAGCAATGTTTGTGCTGAGTATTAAAAGTACTCACGCTGTCACTGTCATGGTCCAGTATTTCCACAGTAACTGGTCGAAAACTTTATCTCTTGGGTCTGTTATTCCCATACTGGCTATTTCCATTTCTGATGTGCTATTAGGACAGTGATAGGCTACTTAGCTCATCACAGCTTTGAAACATGGTGCAGCTTCAGCTTTAAAGTAAACACTGTATGTCACCAAATGCTTCATTAAATTAAACATATTTCTGCCTTTGCATGTAAATGTTTTTTGGTTTTTTTTACATGTGATTTTTTTTTCTTTTTGTATATCCCTATGAGTTGACATTGTGATTTGGGGCTCTATAAATACAATTGAATTGAATTTAATTGAATTGTCTTTCGACACCTGTTGCAAATGGAAGAATCTGGGTCTTCTTGTGAACTGGATGTTGTCTGCACTGCTGTGTACGCGCATTGCCATTAACAGTGTACAGAGGGCGTAATTAAAGGTGTGATTCCACTGAAAACCTCTTTTCCACGCTCCTTTTGGAATCTGATGGGTCGAGCCGGGGTCCAGCCTTCTCAGAGTGGCTGGTAAACTCCATCTGAGGCTAAATACTGACACCAGACAGATAGTCAACAAGTACCTGAACAGCATATTTCCTCCACAGCGGTGCACCGCAAGCAGCTCCGGGTTGGCCAGGAAGGATCCGTGGGCAAAGGTGGCTTGTGGCTCCAGCGGCGAGTTTTACAGCGCCCTTTGCCTGGACTTCACCACTTCCTGGATTCAATGCACCTTCTCTCCCTCGGACGCAATGCCTCGGGAGGAATGCCTCCAGTGTGCCAAACGTATCCCATCACCAGGGTGGGGACTGACCCACGTATAACAGGCACCAGGGGTCAGCTGCAATGTTGACAACCCAAACAACCCATCTTGAAACACAGGAGGCGAATGCACATGCGAGTCAGAGGGGCTCCCAAAAA
The DNA here is from genome assembly GCA_020466265.1 of Siphamia tubifer. Classification (NCBI taxonomy): domain Eukaryota; kingdom Metazoa; phylum Chordata; class Actinopteri; order Kurtiformes; family Apogonidae; genus Siphamia; species Siphamia tubifer. Next base: position 30,894,974 of record CM035789.1, read on the forward strand.
CCCCATGGTGCAATGAAAGTAGTGGCCGACACACAAGGCTGAGGTGGGATCCTGGCCCTGTGGGGACCCAGGCACACACAAGCAACACAATCAGTGGACCCTAATGAACCCAAATGGTGATGTTCAAAACCAGGGGGGGGGGGGGGGGGTGACCCCATTAAATGGTTAGTTATTGCAGAAATAATTCATAATCCTGTTTTGTAGCTGAATTCAACATGTGCCAATACTTTTGTCCATATAGTGTATGACTAAAGGCTCAATTATATACTGTATGTACATAAACCTTGTCACTCTATCACTCCACCAGAGGGTGTAACATAGTACAATAAGAGTCATTTTTTGGAGAAGAAGAAAGTCAATAATAAACAGTGGTGACATAGGAGGTTTTTCTCCAGTGGATATTAAGCCTTTGATGCATACTGGTCACTTATTCTACAGCTGTTCTTTGTATATTCATGTTTTTTTTTGTTGTTGTTGTTTTAGTTCCATATCATTACTGTGACTTGACTGTTCTTCATACCTGATCTGTCCTAACATGTTTACGTGTAAATCAATTGCTTGTTATTAGACTGTAATAAACAGTCTTCTTAAACTTGAACTGCATTAATTTTGTTTATTTCATAGTGTTGTGATATTGCATTTTAAATAAATGCTTATTTGCTTTGAAGCTTAAACTCATGTTGTCCAGCTGAGTGGACATTTTTATAAATCCATGAAAAAATAAGTTCATTAAAAATATTTCAATCACATTGCTTTTTTCGCTGCTAAGTAGTTATAAAAACACTTGGGGAAAAAAATCTTGACTAACATTCTCATAATTCATGCATCAAAGGGTTAATATTGATATTAAAGACAAATATGTTAGTAGTTTTTCACTAACTCACACAGTCGCTCTTTAAAACGCCCTCAGGCAAGCTGAGTCAAAGTGCATTAACGGAACTTACATTTGATCAGTCAAATGGTCTCAACAACCCATGTCTAATAGTTGGGAGAATTGTATCAATATTTAGTAGGAATAAATATATAAATACAGCAGGAGATGTGAATGTCCGGCTCATGCACTGTGACAGAGCTGATGTGAAAGTCAGACTTCCACAACGACAGGACTTTGAACCACTGTGAAGTGAAAAACATTTGACCAGAAATCAGTAGAAATCAATGCTATGTGATCTGTGAGACCACATTCTGACAGACAGCGCTCTACTTCAGTGGCACCCAGCCGCTTAGAAAAGAAAACATATGGTAATGAATAATACATTTTTAACAAAAAGTTGTAGCTTATACAAAAAAAGTTTAATATTTCATGAACTTTTGACATGTCCAACTGTCTATAATGCAGATGTGTTGGAGGCTTTGGTTCAACCATAGAGGGTTTATTTTATTTAGCATTGGTGGTGATCATAATAATGTTTCATTCTATAAACTCAACAGAAGATTGTGATCACAAAATGTACATTTTATCAATATGACCTTGAACACTCACAGGAGTGCATACATTATATATATATATATATATATAAATCATGGTACCAATCACCAAAAAAACTTGATCTGCCAATTGCTGATCACGTAAGTAATTTTAAATTTCCATACCTTTCATCTAGGTATGGATAGTTGCAGTCCTAGACGCAACTATTTAGTAGTTCCATCTACAGTAGGGGTAGAATGAAACCCGTTGATAAATATTTCATTTTGCTGGATCTTCTATGGCTGGACAGCTGTAGTTCAGCAGTAGCACTGGTGTCGGCTTCTTTTGGAACAAAATGCCCTCATCGTTTTTATAGCTCAGTGGAATCTAAAACCACCTTCATCCCCTACATCAGACATATTTGCATTTTTGAATTTGGATTTTGAAATCCAAATTCTGGTTCAGATACGTGTCACATGTAAAAAATATTTGTTGTACGGCATAACTGAAACTCCCTCATAACCTGGATTTTGACTCAAAACAAACAATAGAAATAAAAAAAATACTGGCTCATAACTGGGAAAATCTATAAATTGAGACACCTCTAAGCCAAAGTACCACAGGCCTGTCTAAAGTTTTTTCCACTTAAATCCAAACCAGGTCATTTCAGTTGTCAGGGTAATTGAACTCTGGGTTAAGGCCTAATGGTTCCTCTTTGTTGAGTTCAGATCCGGTTAAATAAGGCCAAACTAAATAATACGTGTGGTTCCGGTCACCCGACTGATCCAATTTTTTTACGACGAAAATGCCGACTATGTAGACATTTTATCAGTTTGTCAAAATAAATTAAATATAATGACTGCCGACTCTTATCTTCGAAATTCCCAATAACTGATGATGAGAGAATTTATTTCTCCGTATTTAGTCCGTATTCATGTTTACCAACATCTGTCACCTGTCTCACCACCGTGATTTATGACTAGCGACAAACGACGAGCCATATACATCGTGTCCATGTCCATCAAAACAACCCTCAATGCATGTGATTGCTGCGCGAGTTTTGATTGGCTGTTTGCCTCTTGATGAATCAGAGTACATCGTTTGTTAATTTCCCACTCACTTCACACCAGAGTCCTGCACGGGTTCGAGTACCCGTGGGTGACCCGTGGGTGAACCGCAGATTTTCACGAAACGGGTGAAAAATGTTGTGCTGTGTCGGATACGGGTCCGGTTCGGTTCGGACGTGGGTGATTGCGGGTCTAATTTGCGGTTCATAGGCTAAAAGGTTAATAACATTTTTATTTGGCTCTGCCTTGGCTATGTCACTGTTCACTATATTCGTGGCAATAAATGTTTGTATTTAAGTTTGGCTATCTGACATTTTCTTTCGGGTTCGGGTCGGATATCGGGTTCATTTATAGCGGGTCGGTTCGGATGCGATTTTTTTTTCCATCGGAAAACGGGTCGGATACGAGTTTAAACATGACGGGTACGGGCGGTTGTGGTATGTCAAAATCAGAACCGTGCAGGACTCTGTTTCACACTGCGTTTGTTTCAAAAACACCACCGTTTCTTTATTAATTGGGAAGATGGTTTCATATCTTTATGGAGCATCTCTTGGTCACAAAGACTTGTGTGCCTGGTGTGGGGAACCAAATACAAATCCTCTTCCAGAGCTAAAAAATAAATTTAAAACTGTACTCCCGCTGTGTCAAGATTGTGAGAGGAATGGCAAGAAGCCAGAAACAAAACAGCAGTATGGCAAGAGGAAATAACTTGAACAGTAAATTGATAGCTGTATATGTCCACTAAAGCCTTCAATATTGGGGCCTTTATTTCATTGAAATAATATTTAGATGTGGATAGAATTTACATTTGTAGTTAAACTGTATTTTTGTTGAAAAAAAATCAATAAAATACAAAATGTTGATGTCAAATCAGATTTTATTGTATTTCAATCATCTAAAATTCATTTATGCTCTCTTAAAACATTCTGTAAATATACATGTACATGTACATGGCAAATCTGAGGCAATGTGTTGATTTTCTAACTGCTGGAAAGCATAACTGATATTAAATCTTAATTTTTGGAGCTTCTTTTTAGAAGACGGGTATATAAAATTGTAAATAAAATAAAATATGGATGACCGACCTACCTACCCAATTTGTCCTATCCAGGTGATGGGAACCACATATATTATTCTGTTTGGCCTAAAGAAACCCGTCAATTTTTTTTTTTTTTTTTTTGGGCATGTTTTGGAAGTTTAATGTTGATGGAGAAATCAAGTACCTCCTCTCATATATTTCACCTTCTGGCACTTGGACTTGAAAGGCTTTGAGATGAAGCCATTGTATATTGTGCCAAATTAGTGTGTACTCCAACTTCACCCTAAAACCATCTCAGATCAGATCTAAGTGAACTCAGTCATCTTTGCTGCCTTAACTCATGGCATCAGAGGCCAAGTGCTCAGCTTTACTGCTCTATCATCTGATATTCTGTGTAAACCTCCCCAGACTGAAGTGTTAAGATGTTTTAGGGATGCTAGGTTTAGCTCTGCTTAGTGCCAGATGACTCTTCGGCCCCACGCTGCTTCCAATAGTGCATCGCTGTCTGCAGCCGAGCTCAAAGTAATACAGAGTGAGAAAACAGTGGCGCTGGGAGAGGAAAGGCGAGGAGAGGGGAAGGTGGTAGATGAGAGGTCGGAGCGGATAAAAGGATGACTGGGGAAATGGGAGAGTGACATGAGAGTGAGTGGAAGGGGGTGGGGGTGGGGGGTCTAAGCTGACTGGTTTGTCTAGTCAGGTTTGACTCTCCTGAGCTTCCATTCGTCCTGCTGAGACGGGGGCAGATGAAAGTGTGAGGAGACTGTGACGACTACAGAGAGGAAAGGTGAAGGCAGCTCCTGCAGGGATGGCGACTAGTAAAGCAGGCGGGGGGTTGGAGTTGGTGAAAATAGCCTGAGCTGAACTACAAGCTGAATTTCCAATGGCACATTTACTTTTCTTTGGCACCAGTGGTCTGCCGTTCCCGGGCTTGCCAGCGAAGCACTTACAATCAGACCTCAAGTATTATAGGAACTCCCTTATGGGTGCTATTCTGGAATTCATTGATCTTGCTCGCTGCAATGAAAGTCAATTTTAACAGTGTTCAGTCTCAGAAAATAGCTTTTTCATCTTTACAGACAGTCACTGGAAAGTCTGACAGGGAGTCTGCTGGTGAAACATACATGTCTGACATCAAGCAGAATCTGGGAGGAAGCATGTAATGTAGCCCAGGTTAGTCTACAGGACTTTAAATGGCTCATATTTAGCTAAAGCCACTTTTATTAGACTTTGGTTGATTTGTGTATGTGGACAGGAAAAGAAGCTGAAGCTAGGCTAATTACATTATAGCACTAGTACAGGAAGTGAAGCTAAAGCTAGGCTAGTTGTATTATAGCACTAGCACAGGAAATGAAGCTAAAGCTAGGCTACTTATATTATAGCACTAGCACAGGAAATGAAGCTAAAGCTAGGCTACTTATATCATAGCACTAGTACAGGAAGTGAAGCTAAGGCTATGCTAGTTATATTATAGCACAAGTACAGGAAATTAAGCTAAAGCTAGGCTAGTTATATTAGCAATATTAGGATGTAAAGTTTACCAGAATACTGCTTAGTCACTAACATAAATTACAAGGAAATGTAACATAAGTGTGATAGGTATGAACTATGTGTGGACTGGAGCTGGAGTACGAGCCTGGGTCGGTATCGGATCCCGTGCACAAAACAGACCAGAGCTTGAAATGGCAACAACCAATTTGTTCCTGTACAGCACGTGTGAACCGTCGGTATATCAATATTCTGGAAGCATGAGGAGGGAAGTGGGGAGGTAAGGAAGGTGAGGGAGAGAGAGAGAGAGTGGGGGTGCCCTCCAGAAGTTCCTGAGCGCCACAGGAAGGGGAGAGAAAGAAAAAAATTGGCTGCAACAAAAAAATTTGAATTAATGGATATAATCAATAAATCGCTCAAGCCTACTTCATCTTGTCTTATATTGTTTACTGATAACACCAAGTATAAAAAGTGTTGAAATCTTCATTCCGCATCGGTTAGTACCAATCTGAAAGTTCTGTGACCCTCTGTTTGTGAGTTATAACTGATAATATGATTTTAACCATTTAGTTAATTGAGACCTTGACCTTTGACCTTTACTCAAATAGATCATTGCATCTGATGCATTAGCTATACGTATATGCCCATATAATTTCATGGTGATATCTCAAGTATTCATTGAGTTTTAGTATGATATGTCTTTGCAAACACACACACACAGTTACAGACAGACACACACACACACACACACACACACAGTGTTTACAATAATCTATCCAAACCAATGTTGGGTGAGATTAATAAAATGACTCATTCAACATTTCATTGGATTTCTGATTGATTTTCCAATTTTTATCTTGACTTTACAGGCATTAAATGGTCAGTTGTGTTTGTTGCTTTGTGGACAATTATATGTGGTGTCATTTACTCCACAGCTGCAAGGTTCTGAGTTTGATTCCCTGTCTGAAAAGGGCCTGTTTGTGTGGAGTTTGCATGTTATTACTGTTTCCTACAGATGCCCCAGTTTTCCCTTACATAAAAAAAACATGTATTCTAGGTTATTTCTCATGTTGTTAGTTTAGACCAGTATGTGGTGAACTGGAAGGAGTCAAATACAGAAATTTGATTTCCCTTTGAGGACCAAAGTGAATCATCAAAACAACTTCCAGTCCAGCTGATCACAGCCTTTTTCCAAGAAGGATCATCCATAAACACGACCCTATTTAAATGGTAACACTGTCTTAACCTATGAACACCCACTGCTAGTTTTTTTCCAAATTAATGTTCTTCTTTATTTAACCTTTCTTAAGTGTTTCATCATCATTCATTATAATACTATCTTCTGTATTGTGCAACTTTTCAGTGGAAATCTGGTATTTTCTGTTATTTAATTCACTGATCATGTTGATGTTGATCATCATAATATCAGTAACGGAGAAAAAATGCAGAATGTTTTTCAACAAAATATATAATTAACCCTTTAACTCCTGAGACTTTAACAGCCCCAGTCAAAAATTAATAAAATAAGCAACAAAATAGACAATAACAGCCAAAATGTATAATAAACCAACAAGATAATATGTAATATGAACAAAATAAGGCACAAAAGTGAAGAAAAATTATAAAATACAACATTAAATGTAGAACTATAAAAGAAAATAAGGAACAAAATGAACATATTTACAAAATAATAATGTAACTTAGTTAAAATAAACAAAAATAAACATATAAATAAATAATATTGTAATATGGTTCCTGTAGTTTTAGTTTCTTTTTTGCTTTTGGACACCTGTTTATCAGATCCACGAACAAAAGTCAATAAAATCACATAAAAAAAAAAAACATCTTTTTTTTCTGAATATTTAAACTAATCCATCCTTGACACCTCAGGGGTTAAAAGGTTAAATAAACATCCATTGTCATGAATCTTTCCCTGTGGGTTTTACTGCTAAATCAATGTCAGAGAAGATGATAGTGTTTCCATGTTGTATGTATATTTGTCCTTCATAGATGAGGATGATTAAGTTTAAAATTTCAGATTATATCTTATGGGTGCAGGACTGAGGACATGTCAGGACGTCCTCCTGAGGACCAGGAGTAGACTGTCGTTTTCTGGCAGCTCTTTTTTGCCATAGCCTTTGTTGTTCTGACGGCTTCAGTATGATTGACCCTTTTCCTCCAGACATTGATCTGACAGTCCTTCATAACTAACATCAGAACATTATTTTCATACAATCTCAACCAAAGATCTGCCTCTCTGCCACTAAAAAGCACATTTAGGATGCTTCAAATAATCATTATTACTTCTGTCAAGGAGGTATTAAATTACATTTGCGTCCGTTTGTCTGTCTGTCTGTCTGTCAGCAGGATTACGTAAAAAGTTCTGAACGGATTTTGATGAAACTTTCAGGAATGATAAATAATGGGTCAAGGAAGAAGCCATTAGATTTTGAGCAATAAAGGTCAAAGGTCAAGGTCACGCTAAAGGTCAACATCTAAAACATATCTCAGGATTCAGACAAGATAGAATCTGGCAGGGTTTTTTTCGTCTCATCTTTGGACATCACATGGGTCAACACCTATGGTCCATCATGTCACATGTTAAAAATCAAGCCTTGGCAGAGGTCCGCCTTCTCTGACTGCCTTGTCATGTACTGTTATTATGTGTGTCCAGCGGCTCCATTCTAGATCACACCAGTTACAAACACAATAGAGAACCGACACCACTGGTCACATATACTGCTATTCTGTGTTATCATATTACATCAGTGTTAAATACTTTTACCCATTTTAGAGTCAAATTCAGCTCTAGAAGACTTAAATTGAAACTCCCTTTTTTTTTCTTTTTTTTTTTTTTTTTTTTACTGCGTAGCTGAGATAGGCTCCATGTGACCCCTACGACCCGAGTGAAGATAAAGCCGGTTCAGAAAATGAATGGATGGAAAAATATTGCAATAAATGTTGGAATTAAAGCTGGCTTTCTGACAGGACATTGCTGTGTTTGGACCCAAAGGCCCCTAAAAATAGGAGTTCCCAGTGTGTTGACGCTTGGTAGGAAGTCCTTTTCTGTGATGATTATGTATTTACAGAAAGTGTGAAGAAGGTCAATGTTGGCTTCTGTTGTGTTTATGGCATACACACACACACACACACACACACACAGAAACACACACACACACACACATATACACATACACACACACACACACAGAAACATACACACACATACACACTTACTGGGGCTTCCATGTCTCATGAAGACCGAGTTTTTAATCAAGTAGCCATTGAATAGTAGGTGCAAACAAAAAAAAAATCCATGTTTCGCTTTACACCTGTTTCCCTCATGCTTTATGAGGACTTCCAGAAAAAAAAAAAAACATAATTTCTATTTTACAGATGGTTTATTTATATTTAACCCATTATGAGGAGCTGAATTGTGGTCCCCATAGTGTCAGAGGTCCCCATGGTATGACATCCTATTCCTTTTGGACTTTTGTTCTTTTGTTAAATGCATAATGATAATAACAAATGTACTTTTTTCTTTTCTTTATTTATATTTTTTCTTTTGCAGTGTGATCGTCATTATCTGTTTTTATTTTGTCATCTTTTAAATTGAGTTCAAATAAAGACTATCAATCAATCAATCAATCAATAAAGATATAAATACAAGCGTGCACACACACACACACACACACACACACACACACATTGGTTTCCACGAGGACCAAGTTTGTAATCATGACTTGTAGGTAAAGTAGCCATAAACTCTTGTTTTTTTTAAGACAAATTTGAACAATATATTTAAAAAAATGAAATAATAATAAATACAATATAATTAATTAAAAAAAAAGTTAACACACCTTCAAACCTTTGAAAAATACATTTCACTTTGCACCTGTTTCCCTCGAGGTTTGTGGAGACTTACGTAAAAAGACAAATATAGAGCCACAACATTTGCATACATTTCCATTCTTCACACATATTTATCATACTTCACACAGTGAAACATTGACTTAACTTAAGAAATCTTCAATTTTGACTTTTTATCCTATGATTTTGACTTTATATCTCATAATATCTTTTTTATGGTCACATAAAAAAATCTAGTTGAGTTAAACAGGGTTAGGGTTGCTTTAATTTAATTTAATTTGATTTACTCAACTAGATTTTTTTTTATGTGTGACCTATTGAAGAAGAATTTTTAAGTTGTTTCAATGTTTAACTTTTTTTCAGTGTACTAGTGGGGACCTACATTTATATTTAACCCTCATGGGGACCTGAATTTTGGTCTTTATGGTATCAAAACGTCCCATGACATGACTGTGTAAACATATCAATATCCCCATAAAGATGGGAGTACAAGCACACGCACATACACACACACACACACACACACACAGCCAGAGTTTAACACTGCATTAATTCAGCTTTGACAGGGATGAAGCAGCCGTGAACAGACATGACTCTCGTCTGCTCTGATTCAGTGCTATCTTCTTATTTCCCCTGTTGGTCGTCATTTATTGGTGGATTCATAAAGACAGAACGAACCACATCTCAGCCAGGCAGTATTAACCGCCTCCTCCTATGAGACGACTCAAGTCAGCGTTGTTACCCCCCCCCCCCCTCCCCTATTATCCTCCCTCTGTCCTTCTTTGCTCTTGTTTTTGGTTCTTTCTTTGGTTCTTTCTTCTCGCTCCCCTCTCTTAGCCTCATCTTCTCTCTGGAGAAACACTGGAGTCTTATCTCAGTTTAATCTCCAGCTGAGAGTCGACGGCGTGGGGGGGCCGAAGCCAATGTGACTTTGTCGTTTATTCAGTGCCGTGGCATCTTAAAGGACGGAGTGAGTGTTTGTGTTGAGAGCGGTCGGGGTGATTGAATTGGCAGAAAAGCCTTCGGGCGAAGAAAAAGACAGACAGAGATAGAGGAGGAAAATAAAAGAGAGGGAGAGTGATTTTTCACAACAAGCACAATTCAAACATGGTAATCTGATGCCCTGAGATGTGGAGGCAACAGGGTCTGTAACACAGCCTCAGCCAAACACCAGTGGGGTCTGCCCACTGTCACAGGAGGGAGAAGAGGAGAGAGAGAGGAGAGGGAGAGGAGGAGGAGAGAGGAGAGGAGAGGAGAGGAGAGGAGAGGAGAGGAGAGGAGAGGAGAGGAGAGGAGAGGAGGAGGAGAGAGGAGAGGAGAGGAGGAGGAGAGAGGAGAGGAGAGGAGGAGGAGAGAGGAGAGGACAGGAGAGGAGAGGGAGAGAGGAGAGGGGATGAGAGGGAGAGAGGAGAGGGGAGGAGAGGGAGAGAGGAGAGGGGATGAGAGGAGAGGAGAGGAGAGGAGAGGGGATGAGAGGAGAGGGGAGGAGAGGAGAGGAGAGGAGAGGAGAGGAGAGGAGAGGAGAGGAGAGGAGAGGAGAGGAGAGGAGAGGAGAGGAGAGGAGAGGAGAGGAGAGGAGAGGAGAGGAAAGAGTACAGGTGTGCTATCTGTGGGGAGAGTGGGAGGAGGAAGGGAATGAGGGAGAGTAAGGAAAGGAAGTAGAAGAAGGAAATGAAGGACAGGATCTAAGTGAAGGAGAGGAAACAGAAGAAGGAAAGGAAGAAAGGGAAAGAAAGGAAGGAAAGGGAGGAAGGAATGAGAAGAAGGAAAGGAAGCATGGGTAGGAAAGGAAGTAGGAGAAGGAAATGAAGCAGGAGTAAGAGACAGTAAAGATCAAGAAGGAAAAAAAAGGAAGCTGAGACAAAATGAAACGAGTCTTCCAGCTGCTTCCTGTCATGCGTCGTCAGCTGCCGCAGCAGAAGTAAGAGCGTGAGTGTGAAACGGCCCCACAGGTGGAGCAGAAGAAAAAGCACTTAGGATAATAAAGAGAGGTCAATCCCATTCAGAACAAAGACAGCATGTCTGTGATATCCAGGTCAGATTCTCTCCAGAGGTCTGAAGCTCTCCTCTTTATGTTTTCTTAATGGGCTTTTTAATTTGATTGATAGGTTGACCGTCAAATCCTCTCGTTCCCAAGGGGAGGGTTCAGTACATTTTAAATCTTACATTTCCCAAATGGTAATGGACGTGGAAGAGCTGGACCTGTATTTATCAAAACTACTGGATGTGACATTTTGGACTTCAAAGATATGAGCCAGAATCCTTCCCTTTCACTCCTACTAGTGAGTTAATGAGTATGAGGTGTTTTTCTTATTAGATCAGACTTTGAAATCTTGTGAAGTTAAAGGAGCTGCAGAGGTGGTTGTTATTACCCTCAGCTTCAGTAGAGTTGGTCTGCCCACACCTGGAATTCAAATTTCATAAAGGGGGGGCTGTCCTGTAACTCTTAGGCTACATTCCGACTGCAGGCAAATGTTTCCAAATCCGACTTTTTGTTGCCATTTGACCTGTTAGTGAAGGAGCCGAGGCTAGAGGTGAGATCTTAAGGCCGAGCCAAGGCAGCGGGGTCAGGCCTAAAATGTCAATCATTACTTTTGACTGTTTACTTTAAAACATCCCTTACATTTGCTGTGCTATAGCTGGTAAATTGCTGTGTCGTACTGGTACTGTTGCATCTGGACTGTGAAATGCACTTTTTTTCCCCCTCTCATGGATTTATATGTACTGTTATTATTGTGTTTTAATTTTAATTTCTTGTCTGTGATCATTGTAAAGCACTCTGTGTACTCGTACTGTGAAGGGTGCTTTAGAAATAAACTTACTTTGGGTCGGGTCAGGCTGGGCTTCTCTCTCGCTGACTTTTTAAAAAAATAATACATGTTTATAAAAATGTACTGTATACTAAAATGATATGTGGATACTAAACTAAGGAATACTTAGACAGTGGTCCGCAAAAAAAAAAAAAAAAGTACTAAATTGTACTAAACTCCTTCCTGTCTTTGTCTATTATCCACCCGTCATTGTTCTTCTTTGTCTCTCGGCCTCTCTCTCTCTCTTAAGGACGTACTGCTGCTGTGGTTTATGGCCCAATTTTCAACCAGTCAAAATGACGGACGACATTAAAATTTTTCTTGTAAACTCTTAAAAAATTCTGTCAATGATCGAAAATTGTTGGTTAATGTAACCTCTGCAGACACAGAAATATAAAAGATATAAATGTATACAGTTTTGTTTAACTTAGATTTCGTTACAAAACACAGGCTTTAATTTGTTATCATAAATCACCCCTCCACCTCCCGAGTCATCACAAATAAAATATGAAATTTCAGGTTTGCTTTGGGTTCGGGCGTGCAAATCAAATTGTTTGGTTGGGCTCGGGCTGGGTCTGGCTTTCATACCAGCGGGCCTGGGTTGGGTCTAGCTGGAGTTTTTTTAAGCCTAGCCTAGGCTCTTGTGTCGTGTTTTTGTCTTATTTTTGTCTTTTGTCTTATTTCTGTCATTGTTGGTGTCTTGGGCTTTTATTTTGTCATGTGGGTTCATGTTCACAGTTTCTAGCTTTACTTCCTGTCACCTTCTTAACTTGCTCCTTCATGTCTGATCTGTCTTTTTCAGTATAAATACTTGTGTGTCACTGCTTGGTGTGAGTTTTTTTATATTTCCCTGATAATAAACTTATAAGTGTATCTTCTTGTCTTGTTTTCCTGGTTTTGACCCTGTTTGTCTCTTGGTTTTTTGAATTCTGGTTTTGTGTTTGGTTTTTGCACACCCCTGTTTCTTGACCTCTTGCCTGCCCCTCGCCTGTACTGTATTGGATATCTGATTGCTGGTTTGGATCCTTTTTCTGCTCAATGGTAATGTGTCTTGTCTTATCCTTTGGACTGATTTGGACTGCATATGTTTTGGACCTTTTTTTCCCTGACCTTTCTGTTTATTTGCTGTGTCCTAACCCTACACACGAAGGGTAGGATCACCGACGCAGCAGACCACATACCGGATCGAGCTGCTTTGCCCTCCTCTGTAGGATGCTGGATCTGACCAGCGTAGCAGACTGAGGTTCTGTAGAACAGTCTGCATCTGTGGAGTCCAAGTTTTTAACAATTTTTCTTAAGCTAAGATGATAAGCTGTCGGTCATATACCCTTCTTGCGCCATTCGGGTGAACCTTTGATATTAAAAGTGCTGGTCTAGGTGGAGAAATTACCATTAAAGTGTCTGTTACCAAACATGGCGCCACCAACGCCCTGTTTACTGTCATTTTCGAATACGTACTGAAATAAAGTTTAAATGAGCACACTTGGAAAAAACTCAGGAAACAACAGTAACTCCATGATGAATGAGGGTCAAAGGGGAATGAAAAGCATCATGGGTAACTCCCTCATAGCCAATGGGATGCTACGTACAGTACGTACGTGATGTATTTACGTATATTACGTAGTTACATATAGTAATGTACTGTATTTATGTCTCGGAGGTTTCAATTTCCTTTCGTAAATAGAATTCTTTTTCGTATTCCGTGACGAAAAGCTGAGGCAAAGGTTTTTCATTCTTTGGATCATTCGTTAGCTGGGTCTTTTGTAAGTAGAGGTACCACTGTGCTAGTGTTGTACAGAGCTGGTCGGCTGATACTGTTATCTACTGTGGATGTACAAATTCACATTTATGAGAACTGTAATGTGATTCTATTTACACTTTACAACTTGTATCTGGGGTGAAATATGTCAGATTGTGAACTCGGTTTGCATCTATCTTCATAAGTGAAGTCAGGCTTAAATGAAACTGCTGAGTGAACAATACAGAAGATGAATGCAGCTCCTGTTTAGGTCCACTTTGTTGTAGAAAGAGAAGTGACAGATTAAGAGAAAGAACAAGAAACAAAGGAGACAGAAAACCTGACAAAGGACAAAATAGACTTACTCTCTCTATATGTTGCCCATCCATATACTGTATATCTCTGTCTATATATAGATTCTTGCTGCTTTTCTAGATATTTTCCACTTGGTAAACCTCACTGACAGACATATTGTGTTTTTCAGATTTATGATGATGTAGCCATTTTTGTAAGATTTACAGTATAAGCAAAAGCGATGTAACACAGGCCGTTCTAAAGCACATTTCCCATCGTATCATTACGGGTACATTGCACTTAAACTGACAGTGTCATTTAAGGATTCACTGGTCTGGCACTCACTGGGGTAATTTCAGTCTTTTCACATGGATGGTTAAGTGAGTGGACAAGGATGGGTGATTGTACTCCTCAGAAAGTGGGCTTTGCATCTTCCTGACTCACTTCAGGAAAAAGGATTTGTGACAGTAAAGGCTGTAAAGTAAAGGTTTATCATCACTTCCTTTTGTGTCTTTGTCAGTGTCCCCATCAACACCAGGCTGATAAAACAGAGGAGAAACCAAGTAGCAGCTGTGGATGTGTTTAGAATGCACATGTGCACTGGATTTTAACCTCTTATTCTACGGCCCTCTAGAACGTTCCGTTCACTTTGAATGACGTCAGCGGGCGGATTTTTTTCGATAATGCCCGCTGCGCCGTTAACGCCCGCTGCCCATGGCAAGGGGTTTTGTCACTTCAGATTCACTGTACCATATCACTCCGCAGGTAGTTCAGCCACTTTTAAAGTAAATATTAGCTTCGTTGTAACTGCTAGCTTATCCAATGTTAACCTATCCTGATGTTATCCTTACCGTAGTCAGGAAATCAGGGGAAATATCCGTCCTCATCTCGTACAGAATCTCCAGGGCCGTTGTCAGTATTTTACCCCTCGGTTAACTCTTCTATGCTGGTTTTTACAAAACAAGGAGCGGTTTCAGTGAGCTTCATTTTCAGTATTTATTTGTAGGAACGGGACAATACCTGCTCCGGTCGCCGACCTGACTGTGTACATCCGTCTTTCTCTTTTCTCCGCCTAAAACTCTCTGTACCCCCCTTCTGTCTGCCCTGCCTATTTCACAACACTAGTCTGTTAGAGTAGTGACAGTAAAAAACTGTAATAACCCGTAGAATAAGCGGGATAATACATGGAACACGAGTTACTATCAGAAAAATATTCCGATAGTAACTCGTGTTTCATGTATTATCCCTTGCTTACTGCACCAGCCTATCTTTCATATTATATTGGAATGTATTTTAATCGACAATACGAGCTGTAGAAAAGCTCAACCAGGGACAGGAGTTGAGAATGAGCACAAACTAGTAGAAACTCTATATGCATCTTATCAGCTGCATGTCTGGAACTATGTTTGACTGCATTGTCCCTGACAAATAAATATAAAAATAAATATGTCCCAGTCCTGGTAATAACACCTACATTGCCAGAAATATTCACTCACCTGCCTTGAAATATACTTATGGCAGTGGTCCCCAACACCCGGGCCTAATTATTAATTAATTAATTATTACCTCCGCCAAGGAAGTTATGTTTTTACCAGCGTTTATCTGATTGTGTTCAAGATAACTTGAAAACTCATGGACAGATTTTGATTAAATTTTCAGGGTAGGTTGGTAATGAGGAGATCTGGAAATGATTAGATTTTGGTGAGTATCTCGGAGGGGGGGGGGGCCTATATCTTGGCGGAGGTCTGTGCTCTCAGAGTGCTTTTCTAGTTTCTCTTGTATTTATTATCCGAATTTGAACAATCTTTTATTTTTTAAAAATGACTGGATTCACTTGGTTACATCTCTGTCACTTGAATGCCAAAAATGTAACCCACATGTTAGCAAAAGAAGTAAAAAAAAAAACAAAACTGATGTCTTTGTAAAAATTAGTTTTTGAAGAGGAAAAGGCCCACTGAAGAGACAGAAGAAGAGCCAAGAAAAGGAAAGGTTTGAACAGACAATACCAAGCCCACTCTGTATAATTTGCGGCGACTGATATAAACAATCTAGCCCCCTTCTGGCCAGGGTTAGAGCCAGACCTGTGTGTGATGTTATAAAGGGCTGCCTGTAACCTTTAGTTTCCACCACTGGAGGGAATATTGACCTATTATTTTGTCAATCTGCAAATAGTTAGAAAATAAAGATAAAATAAAACATCAGGTCCATAGAGTATATTGTTTATAAAATAATAAAAAAAAGGTTTAATCTTAATGTGTCATTTAACACCTCTAACAAAAATCTAAATGTATTGTTCTTTTGTCTACAGATTTTTTACTTATCAAATAAATAGTAGAAGTACGTACAGTGGTACCACTACTTATGAAATTAATTCGTTCATGAAGTGATTTCGTACCGTGAATTTTTCCTTAATAGTCACATTTTTCTTTTAAAAGCCTAATTCATTCCAAGGCCCCCAATATTACCCCTCAAACCCTTTAAAAAATTACTGATTTTGTTTGAAAGACAATGTAGATTTACATTACATTACACCTAGGCTAACACCAGCTGAGGTTATGTTAGTGTAGATACAAACACTACACACTACAACCCCCACATTTGACATTTTGACCCCAGACTTATCTTGGAAACTTGAGCCAACTAGCATTTAAGACTTGAGAGACTTTCTTTATTAATAATATTTAATGAGTTTTATTCCAGAAATATGTTACCTGTAGGCCAGTGTTCATTTATCTGTACTCCAAACAGTTGGGGTTTTAATTTGAAAAGTTATTTTTCAGTCATTTTTAAACAAAATCCCCCCAGAACAGTAAAGGGTTAACCTTTAGTTGCTTTGCTACTTGCACAGTTGTGATCTTCTGAGTTCTCCTGTGGTGTCATGCTCTGGAGATAAACCCAGAAACTTACTTCAACTTTCAAATGTTAAACTTTGAGAACACGCAGGGACAGGGGAGAGGGGAGAGGGGAATAAAAACATCAGACGAGCCAGATTTAGCAAAAAACATGTTTAATCTCTCCTTGATGCATGTCTATTTACACGTAATAAATCTGCAAAATAGGAAAGAGCAGAATATTTACACGGGCGTGAAACAGCCAAAACCTGTCACAGCAGCTTCAAGTCTGAAACTCTTAAAAAGGTATCAGAATTCATAAAGTATTAAAACTCTTAAGTTTTTTTTTTTTTTTCCTTTCTACCTCTCTTCTTTAATCTGTGTGTGAAGGTATTTCACGTCTTATACTCCTTCTCTGAAATGTACTTTTAATCAAAGTGAATTCAGCAGGTGAAGCTGAAGAGCTGTAGTTGGCGACAGGGTTTAATATGGTGGATGGGGGAGGGGTGGGGGGTGGATGGGTCTGAGGAGCTGTCATATTGAAGGGGGGGGGGGGGGGGGGGGGTGACCCACACTGAAAAAAAAATACATATATTCAAACATATACTTCAGCAAAAAGTCTGAGATTTTATTTTCTAATATATATAAATAACCATTTATTAACTATAATTAAGACACAGTTATGCAGATGGGAAACAACTAGCCCCGCCCCTAAAGACTGTGGTAGGGCGCTGCAACGTTAGATAGACATTATTATATTTTACCAGGTGTATTTTACTTATTTCTGGTCAAAATATCTTATAGTTTTTAAAATATAAGACACAATCACCTAAAGAGTAACTTTTCAGTGTAGAACTAATTTGTCATTAGATCTGGAAAATCCTATTTTTTTTATCTTACCAAGATAATTTTTACTTATTCCATTGGTAGATTTTTTACATTTTTTATTTTATGTGTATATATATGTGTGTGTGTGTGTAATTCAAGATATTTTTTTTGCTTAATTCGAACAAAAAACAATCTGTCAAAGGAAAAAGTGAAAAGTATCTCATTCAAATTTCTTGCAATAAGATTTTCCAGACCTATTTTCTAAAAAAAAAGTTATTTATATCTCACTGAAATTTATTTTTTTAAGTGTTATGAGGTATTTTGAATAGAAATCACAAAAACTACACTTAGTAAGTTTTGAAAAAGCTACGCTGCAAAAATCAAGACATTTTATTAAGATCATTTTAACTTGTTTCATTGGTAGATTTTATTTGTTGCTTAATTCAAGACTTTTTTTGTGTGTGTATTCACTAAATCAAATCAAATTGTATTCATATCGTCCCAAATCATAACAGAAATCATCTCATGACCCTTTACATATAAAACTGGTCAAAAGCAGACTCTAATTTAAAGAAACACAATCATTTACAGAATCCTCCAGAAGTGAAAATTAACTTAATTAATTTCTTTTAATACAATTTTCCAGATCTGTTGTCTATAAATCAGTTATTATATCACACCAAAAAGTTACTTTTTAGGTGATTATGTCTTTTTTAAAGTGTGATGAGATATTTTTAAGTAGGAAAAAAAAACACTAGATTTTTTTTTTCCAGTGACATTAATATGAACCTTATAATTTCATTTTATAAAAGGAAAAATAAAAAAAAAGGTTCAGTGAACACTGCTTCATTCTACAGGGTGTCCCAATAAGGCTCCATACATAAGAAAAATAAACAATTTTTATTTATATAATACGCTCTATATACACTTCCAAACACCTACTTATGCTCAAAAGCTAAGTCGTCTACGAAGCACCTCCCAAAAAAGTCTAACAACAACTTTACAATGTGGCAAAGATAAGAAACGAGGCCTCTGATTGGTCCATTCTAAATCTGCTCTACATGCACTTCCAATAGTTCTTCAATTTCTAGTTTTATCAGCTGCATGTTGTTGATCAATGTGCACAATCGTCCAGTTGTCATTTGTTCTTAAATGACCTTCTCTTCCTCTGTAACCACACCCACACCCCCCTCACCACAATCCTACCAAGTTCATGAGAGTGCCCCTTGCGTTGTGGCGGCAAATAATATAGCGCACGCCGTGTAATATTCCAAATATCTGTGATAAGCTAACTGTGACATTTTGCCATGAGAGCACTTAAAGCAGGGGTGTCAAACTCCAGTCCTGGAGGGCCAGTGTCCTGTATGTTTTAGATATTTCCCTCTTCCATTCAAACCTGGACGTCATTATATTATTATCAGTCTGCTGCAGAGCTGATTATTAACTCTTAAGTGTCAGCGCTGATACGTTCTGAAGGGATGGTTTAGTTTAAATATTCAGAAAAATTCAACCATTTTCCTTTTTTTTCGGTGTTTTTACTGAGTTTTCTTCATGGAACATTTGTCAAAAGGCAACTAATTTAGAACAATGCCAAATTAAAACTGTTGGGACCAAATTTCAATACTAGTTCTCTGTTCTTTTTTGTCCACGTTATTTATAATTTTGTAACTATGTATTAGAGGTTTTGTTCATTTTGTTTCTTTTTCTACATTTTGTTTTTTTATTTTATTATTTTTCTTTCATTTTGTTCCATTTGTGTCTTACTTTGTTTATGTTACAAATGATTTTGTTGGTTTATTATTCATTTCATTGATTACTTTGACCGTTTTTTAAATTCATTTTGTTGCTTATTTTAATATTTTTTTTCCGGCCCTGAAGGACTGGAGTTTGACACCTGTGACTTACAGGGTTAGTTTAGCATTTTGAACATGAAGCCCTGTTTTTAGGTCGTCTAGGATGACTTACAGTAGAGCTATTCTGATCACAATTTTGACATTTGGTGCAGAACCGAGCATTGTAGGTTTGCATAGTACAGCACTCCATACACTTTAACATCGACTCCAACGAGCACTTGGAAAATCAGCATTAAATTGGCATTAAACTTTCATTTCAAAGACATGAAACTCACCATGTGGTCAGTGGTGGACAATGATATGTTAACCAAAAATCACTGGAAAATATAGTTATATTCCTGTTTCTGTTCTCATCCATTGATTTGTATTGGTTTAGCTCTGTTGCCAGAAATGGAAAAGGGTGCGTTTTATGCAACATGTAGTTTTAGGCCGTTGCGGTACTTATGACACATACTAGTGGTGGAACATCAATACTAAGCTAACGGAAGAATCTTGGAAAAATAGATCCACCAAATGCTAAAACACATGATGTTCAGGTGTCCACCCCTGACCACACAGTGTGATTCATGTCTTTGCAAATGAAAGTTTAATGCCATTTTATGAATGATTGAAGTCAATGTTAACCCCTGATGCGTCAGCGCCAATGCATTCTGAATGGAAAAAAAAAATTCAAAAAACTTTTGTGTTATTTTACTGAGAATTTTGTTGATGGAACTGATGTACAGGTGTCAAAAAGTCCAGACTAAAACTACCTGAACCAAGTTACAACACTAGTCATTAATTCCTTTTTTTTTTTTTTAACTTCATTTTGTTTTGTTCTTTTGGATTTTTTGCCATGGTAATGAGCAGTGGCGGGAACTTCAAAGGGGAGACACAGACAGGTCCAAAATAGGTGTGAACACACTGCCGAACTCTTGCGATTTTTGGGAAAACCGTGAATAATTAGTGAAAACAAAGTTGACCATGGGTAGCAGGAGGGTCTGAGGAACGAGTACATGTACTTTTTATGTTTGTACTGTGAAAAAATAAGTGAGTTAGGGCAATTTAAAAACACTGAACTCAACATGAGATTTTACAATGGTAGTCTATTGACGGACATCCCGGACACCATCCCAAACAGGTTATTGTCATTTCACTTAAAAAAAAAAAAAAAGCTAGGTTTTCGAACCCTGGTTTCTTTGATTTCTGAGAACAAAAATATACATGTTAGAACCATATACGTATGGAATGTTTCCTCTGTATGGAGACTTATGGGACACCCTGTAGTTTCCACTGTCTTCTCTCAGCCTTAATGTTGAAGTATATGTAAAAAAAAAACAAGTCATTTTCAGTTGGGGAAAAGACAGTGAACAGTCCACTTTCTCCCTCCACCTCTGTCTTTTCTCTGACTCCACCCTCCACTACACTCTTGCATGGCTGTCTTTTTGTGTCTGTGAAAAGCCAAAACGCAGCGGATGCAACAGAATGGAAAATGAAGCGGTACCGGGTCTTCAAAGCGCTTCCTCTGCTTCACCCAAGTCTTTTCATCTTTTACTCCAACAAGTGGTGAAGTATCGAAAAACAAGAAGAAACAAAAGCACCAGAGACCAAGTTACACCAGCTTTGTGTTTCACAACTTGTTCTTTTTTTTTATATATATATATATTTTTTTTTCCAATCCTAAAGTGATCTGAGAGGTTTTTAACTAAGTTTCATTACTATCTAAAACCTTTTTTTTTTCCTTCTTACAAGTACATTATTAAGACAACTGAACATTTGAACAGTGGTTAAATCATGAATGCGGTGGTTCAAGTCTTCACACGACTCAAACTTTCAATCAGCATATTGATGAAGGTCTGCACTTCACCTACAAATAAAATCACCTCATTATTGTCGCAGATGGAAGCTGACGACAGAAACACAATGAGTTTGGGCGTTCGACGGCTGAAATAAACAGACTTTGGTCGGTCATCCTGTATGTTGTTGTACCCTGTGTCGATCGGTGCTTCAAGTATTAATGCACGTATAGTTCGTTGCGTTTTGTCCCGTCTCGGTTGATGCTGTTTTGATCAAAAGATCAATGAGCTACAGCATCGACGGCTTTAAAACAGTTCACTGGATTTTAAAGGGTGTTGTGACCAAAATGAAAAAAGTTGCGACAAACTGGGAAAACATCCCTGTCTAAAAAAAATTTTTAAAAATATGTCTAAAAATAATAATACAAGGTGTTTTTGCTTGAATTGAGCAAAAACATAAAAATAAAGAAAAAATCTTTTTAAGATTTCTTCAAATAATATTCCCAGATCTATTTTCTAAAAATAAGGTGTTAAGTAGTGACACAAATGTAACACTAGGTCCTTATGGGTGAATGTGTCTAGTTTTACCAGTTCATTTCTTATTTTAAATATTCACACTGCAAAAATCTAAATCTTACCCACATTTCTAGTCAAAGTATCTCAGACTTAAAATAAGACATAATCACCTAAAGACCAACTTTTTAGTGAAATATAACTTGTTTTAGAAAATAGATTGCAAAATCTCATTTCAAGAAATCTTACCAAGATCATTTTCACTTGCTGCACCGGCCAATTTTATTTATTTATTTTTTATTTCTAATTTATGTATTGCTTAATTCAAGATTATTATTATTTATTTATTTGGCTTAATTCAAGATTTTTTGCGTCTTAATTATATATATATATATATATATATATATATATATATATATATATATATATATATATATATATATATATATATTATTTTGTGCTTAATTCAATATTATTATTTTATTTTGTGCTTAATTCAAGATTTTGTTTTGCTTAATTGAAGCAGAAAAATCTCCCAATGTAATAGTGAAATATATCTTGGTATTTCTTGAAAAAGAGATTGTCCAACTATATTGTCTAAACATCTGTTCTTATCTCTCACTAAAAAGTTACACTTTGTCTAAAGACATTTGGTAAGATTTACTTTTTTGCAGTACAAAATAAATATTTATAGTTTTCAGTTAATTATGGCTTAGTGAAATGAGGGTTGAATGTATTAGATCAGTATTCATCTGCTGAAATAAATACAAAGTCATGTGGTCAGTAGTAAAACCTGACATTGTAGCATTAGGGAATAAATCTAGTTTATTTTTTGTTGATTGGTTAGCCCATTTGTTTAATTTGTTACCATGAGTATCTCTTGTAGCTTAATGCTTTTAATGTCTTATTGTCACCTTCAATGACTAAATTAAATCTCAACTAATTTCAAGATCATTCTAATTAAACTGACACATATTTTAAACACATGCAGAATGCAGTTATTGCTGCTCAAATATACAACCCAACAGGTCAAACTATCGACTTTTATATCAGATAGTAAAAGACGGAAGTCAAAAATAAAGACAGAACTTCTCAATCTCCCCCTGCTGGCTGGAGGCGGTACTGCAGTATAGCTCATAAGCACCGTCCACACATTCATTTATTATTATTTTTCTTCCCTAAAGGTGATTTCTGTCTCGTTAGGTAGATTTCTAACTTTTTGGATCATTTTTTAAAAAAGAAATAAAAGCAGGTGATGTCTCAAGTGTCCGTTTTTCATAACATTAGACCAGAGTGCGCTCTAGTTTAGCCACAGTCGAGGCCTTTTTACTGTGGAGTGGGCTGTTGTTTTGGCTGAACTTTATGACTTTTCTAGATCAGCATCACCTGAAGATGGAAAAACCCACTGAACCAAAAGTGGCTGAAAGTGATTTTAGTCTTTTGGGTTCTTCTTTTCCACCTCCAGCTCAGGTGGTGGGTGTCAGAAAACAGAAAACCACACTGAGGCGGCTGCAGTTTCCTACAGCGTATATTCACAGTCGGGTTTTTCAAATGAGATGGGCTCCCGAGGTTCCTGAACTGGACTAAAACTCAGGATTCAGCTGGATTTCGTGTTGTTTTCATCATGGAAATAAAGAAAGCTGAGGGAAGCACGGTTAAGGAAGAAGAAAATGATGTTTTTTGAGGCATTGTTAGCTGCCCTGAAAGGTGTGTTTGATGTATTTTTTATCAACTATCTCATTAGTTTTTAACAACATCTGTTGCCTTAATCTGTAAATCTGACATCTAAAGAGCCTGGTGTCTACAATACAACACAAACTATTAAAAGGATGGACAACCTGACTTTCCTTCCTGTCATTTCTCTGTATTTTCTGGCCTTTTGTAAGTGTCCTTGTAGCCTTTTTGCACTTATGCAATAGGAATGGCTTGTTAATGAAGCACAATGAAGCACTGCAGGTTTCAGGTTGAAGCAGCACGTACCAAAAGGAAGAGAAAACATTTTTAACATTTTTTTTTTCCTCATAAAAGCACAGAACGGAAAAGAGAAAGGCCTTCAACTGGTACGAAAAACACTCACATAGATCAAGCTACATTTCTTGTCATTTTCTTACACCACATTCACATTTTAAAAGTGGAACCTTCAGCTTTATCACCTTCACTTTAGAGTAAACAAAAACAAAACTAAGACAATACTGTTGAGTCTCCTGCGTACATCAAAAAAGTGGCCTTGATTTTTTCTTTTTTTTTCTTTTTTTGCCTTTTATGACGACACACCTTATAGAACATGGGAATTCTGCAACAACATCAAAAGTTGTAGAGCGTGGTGTGTCAGAAAAAAAATCCACTCCCCTGACCGGTGCCTTTGCAGACGCCGAGGCCGCCTCTCCCACAAATCGCTTGCGTTCCATCTAAATTAGTGAGCTGACCGTGCCTTAATGCATTTGGTTTTCTCTAAAACAAACACAAAAGCGTCGAAGGTCAGTCGGTTCCAGAGCTGCTAAAGGACGTTTGCCTTTAGGACCAGACATGTAGTGTGAGAACTGCCGCAAAGACCTCAGGAAATATAGAAAGTGTCTGTAATATATATGTATGTATATATATATATTTTTGCCATTTACCTATTTTTATACTCTCACTTTCGGTCACTAAGCATGACAACATCTTCATCATAGCACGTTTCATCTAATGAAAAGAAGTCTCTTTTGCACTAAACAACATTCAAAGTAAAACATGGCACAGGATGACTTTTTCCTTGTGTTTTCGTAATTTTTTGTCTTATCAAATCCTCTTCTCAAACTTATCTTTTATACATTAAATGGGGAAAAAAATCTTTTTCTCAACTTTTCATTTGTTTTAAAAATGAAAGTTTGTATTTATAGATCTATATATATATATATATTCATATATCCTCTTCTCTCTTTTGATTCAGCTTTGTTGTGCAAATTCAGCAGTAACACAAGTGGCACAGCACTGGGGGAGAGTAGGCAGTCGGGAAACGAAAGGTGGAATCGAATGTGGTAACGACTCAACAGCAGAGTGATGGGACTGAGCAAGTTTCTGCACAGAGAGGGGCTTCTGTCAGAACTGGAGGAGGAGGACGCGGTTCCCTGAACAGTTCTTCCTCCCAGTTGCCCTGCAGTGGTAGCAGCCCATGTGTCCACCCTGCCCAAGTGTCTTTGAGCAAAACACCCAACCCCACCCGGCTGCGCTGCTGTCGGTCCGCCGTTGTCCCTGGTGGCGACAGAAAAGTGAAACTCCTCTACAAAGGATCAAATATCACAATAAGAAATCCTGGGATTGAATCGGCTCACAGTCTGAGCCGTCGCCTTGGCTGTGGAAAAGCTACTGGCGGCTTCGAAACCTTCAGCTTTGTTTCCAGCGAGGTGAGTTTCTGGTCACCACACACTATATGTGACCTGGTCCTGATGGATCAGTACCAACTGGTGCTCCCGTAGGACTCCAGATGTGATGAGATGAATACAAAGGCTCTCCTGAGCTGAGGTCCATGGTCCACTGAGGCTGGGGGAGAGAGAGGGGGAGTTGGAGGGGAGAGATAAAAGGGGGGGGGGGCTCCATTTGGTTGTTTAGAGCTGAGTTGACAGCTCAGAAGAAGAAAAAAAAAAAATTAAAACAAAACCAATGAAAGAAAGCGGGCAGGTCCGGGGCTTTAGTTCTACCCTCTGTGGTCTGTCCATGTGCTGCTGTTGCCGGGGACGACGCCCTCGCACTCTCTTCACACGGATCTTCTGTTTCTGTTGATTGTTGTTTGTGAGGTGTTGAACGACAGACTTCATGGGTCGGAAATGTCACGGGCGTCTAAAGGTTGTCGGGGAGGGAAGGCGGTGTATGTTTGGCCGCTTCTCAGCTCGCCGAGGCATGTGTTGTGATTGGCCGGTCCTCAGCTGGCGAGGGCCATGGTGTCTATGACCTGCTCCAGTTTTCCACGTAGTCGCTGTCGACGCGACTGTTCGTCCTTCTGTAACGCTGACAGGATCTGGACAGAAACAAAGAGGAAGAGCAGGTTGACGTCTTTGACTTCAGCAGCAGAACAAGTATTTAGAGCTTTTAGAAGTTCAATGCTAGGACAAATACTGCACACAAATGCTACTGAAGTAAGAGAACACACATAGAGCTGCGTTTCATAACTTTATACCCCCTAACAATTTATAATTCTTTGTCCATTTTTTCAGAAAAGATGAATAATACGAAAACCTTTCTTTCACTTATGGCTAGTGCTTTGGTTTGCCCTTTTTAAATCACACTAGTTTTAGCTTTTAGATTATTTTGACTGTGTCACAGTGTGAAGAAAAACAAACAACCAAGGAAGAAAAGAAACAGATAAATAAATAAATAAATAAATAAATGACACAGCAGTCAGATTTGTCATACATTCGAAAGGGAGTGGGAGGAAATAAAACTAATCAAATACTGAGAATAGAAACTATCCAAATGACTCTGACCATAAGTTTACATACCCTCGATCTCAATTATTAGTTGTTCTTCATGTATTATTTTTATGAGATATTTTGACTAGAAATAAGACAAATACACTTGGTAAGATTTAGATTTTTGCAGTGTATTATGCATGTCTACATCCATAATACTTCTCTTTTAAACTTTTCTCCCATCTTGTAGCTGTAACTAAAGTAAATAAATGGTGTGGACTACAAAACACATGTCACTGTGATGTGTATTTGACCGTAGTGGAGTAACGTAAATATTCAAATGAAGTAGCTCTACTTCAAATGTATTTTGTTCAGTTGGAGCAGAGGCAGCAGTGTTTGGTGGCAGGACTGCCAGCTTTCATTTTGTGCTCATACACACCTGTCTTCTTTACAACAGAATCCATTTAGAGGCTAATTTGCGCCTCTGTGTTACTGATTACATTTTAAAGTGATGTTGACAAAATGGCGGCAGTGTGCAGCGCTGACCACAGGGGTGACCGTTATGTGAAATGGAACGCTAATGGCCACTGGGAGCATGTGTACAACAGCGTGGATTGTTGTGTCTTGTTCTGTGTGCGGTGACCGTGGGGCAGAGGAGCTGGAACCATGACCCTACCAAACACTGGATTCACGTGCATGTTCGTCTGTGCTGGTTTGGTCTTTTAACATGTTTGTGCATTAGTATTAGCATGTGAATGTGAGTGTTTAAGTGCATTAGAGCCTGTGTAGTTTGGTGTGTGTGTGTGTGTGTTGGTGTGTGTTAGGTCAGCTGCCTACATCTGGATAATAGGCTGTAATGAAGGAGAGCAGTGGCTTTGAATGGAACCAGCTGCAACAGCGGAGTGACGACTGTAATACTGAGGCAGGAGGAAGAGCTGCAGCGGTGACTTCTGCTTCAGCAGATAAAAGCCTGATAAGGCTGGGAAACGCTGACAGATAGACGAAACATGTCTGTCCCTCAGGAGGACAAAGGCATGAAACAATCAAGTGCACAGGCTCATGGGAAACCAAACAAATACCAAAATATAATGTATGTGTTGAATTTCAATATCTGTGAAATATTATACATACAGTAGGATGTGAAAAAAAACAACTGTTCATGACATCTCATTGTGCCTCAGATTTAAATTTGACCTAATTATTGAAAACTAAAAAAAATTACCGGCTGATTGTTTTGCTTGAATATGCGACTTGCTTACTTTGGAGGATATAAGTGCAGTATATACGTATGTGTAGTTAAGGTTAGTTTTGCATCGTGTGTCATCTGGAGCACAGCTAGCCATATCTTATGATTGTGACAACTGGTGGACAGGTGTCTGGACCTAAATGCATGACTCACAGACAGGGGAACTAAAATTCAGTCTCTTTAATCCAAAAACAGTCAATCAGCAAAGCAAACAGGTCAGACAAGGAGCAAAAAAAAGAAAAAAGTGTGTAAAAAGAAAAAATCCAAAAACACAGGGACAGGTATGAACTGGGAATGAGAGTAGAGAAGCTCACTGAATATATGTATATATATATATATATATATATATATATATATATATATATATATATATATATATATATATATATATGAAGGCATGAAGACACACAAAGGTGACAAGAGAAGGGAAACACATGGAAGAAGGAAAGGTTACAAAATAAAACAGGAAGTAGAAACCAGAAAAGACAAAACAACTTAAAATAAGCCTATGTTCAAAATCACTTCCTAACCACCATATAGTGCACAATATAATGACCATGCTATTTTGTAGGGGTGTCCAAATCTACACCCCTACAAAATGGCATGGTCATTCTATAGTGGTTAGGGAGTGATTTAGGACACAGGCTATGACAAGGGGTGGGGTGTACATCGGGTAGGATCAAGAGTGGAAAAAAGTGTTCGCACACTCTTAGAATTTTACACCGTTCCCAATATTATCATGAAATATTTGCAGAAAAGTATTTTTTGTGTTTCAAAAGATGTGAAAAACAGATACTTTTTTTGGTTTGTTTGTTTATGAGTAAAAACAAAAACAAAACTAAACCATTGACAGTTTCAACATGTTACGTTATGTCCCAGAAGGAGTATGTGGATTTGGAGAAAGGAACATTACTTGTCAGATTTCAGTGACTTAAAGAATGATTTTTAATGCAATATATTACAAATGCATAGGGTATCCCAGAGTTTTGGGGGTGTGGTCCATAACTAGTGGTGTGAAGCAAAAAAGGAAACTTAAAATGCTGTCAATGTCTGACTCCTGGCTTCTATGTCTCTATAATAAACACAATTATCACACCATCTAATCTTTATCCACTCTTATATGGGCCCCCCATAAATGCCGGGCCTATGAATTTGTCATACCCCCCTCCTTTACGGCGCCCCAGCATGTAATGTAAATATTTTACATTGTGTGCACACCGGCCTGGGGGACAGAAGATTGAATGTAGCTTGTTGCCAACTCTGGTGCAAAGTATCTTTACTCTTTGAGATTAATGTATTTGTACATTGTTCCTGACAAATAAACAATAAACTAAACTAATTCTGTTGGCATCTGTGTGTAATCCCATTGTGTTTTTATTCTGAGGTTTACCTGTGTGGAGTCCACCATACTTCTACAATAACTTTCCTTATTGTTTGTATTTGTTTGTATTTATTGTTTGTATTACTCATACTGTGACACATTCTGATGATGTTGGTTACATCTTTCTTGACTATAGGACCAAAACCTTTTACGTGTACCGAAGAGGAAGAAGAGTTGGAGGAAGGAGAAAATGTGTCTAAAGGAAGGATTTAATGGCTTGTAAAATAATTATGTCGTTTTAATGGCTCATTTATGTGTGCAAAATTAAAGACCATGGAATGAATATTAGCTTAAAATAGGACATTTAACACATTTGTTTCACAAATATACACGGGTCATTTCATATCTAATCACACAGCCCTATCAGCTTAAGTCAGGAATTTTCTTGTAAAAGAAAAAAAAAAAAAGCTCTGAAAATTACCTTTCAACTGCCAAAGATGTCCCCCTTATTTTGTAGTTCAGATTTTTGAAGTGAAATGTTTGATTATTATGTGAACTCGAAGCTTTGCCAATTAGATTATTTTTTGCACAGGCTTGAAAATTGTACTTGAACATCCAATAAACCCTAGGCATCATTTCATATTTCATATATCTGCAATGAATATTAATACTTTGCCACAGAAAAGAAAACATATCCTTCTAGGATACGTTGTAAAATATACAAAAGTGTTGTGTTTTTCCTGCTTCTGAAGCTGTATTTAGAAAATACAAATACAGATCAAATACCCTTTAGATTTAATGAACACATGTTAATAATTCACAGAATATGAATGTGGCTGCAAGAAGTGGAGCTGAAAGATGTCCTTACACTGATGAATACCTTATTTATTTCTATAGTTTTTATAGTATTTGTATAGTATTGCTGATTTCTGCAGTGCCTACAGTAACATGCTGCAATGTGTTACATATACTGTATATGATCCCAGTCCATCGTAGTGAAAACTAGTGAGGTTTCAACTTATGAGGTGTACAAATAGTAATGTTGACATTTAGCTCCACAGCCCAGAAAGTATTTACATCAGATTTTAGGATTTTCCAAGGTCTGAATTGAACTGTTTTCATGTGACGCAAACTGGGACGACAGGGTGCGTTAATATGAAATCATTCAGAGTCTCTACTGACATCTACAACCTTTACTTTCCAATATATATATTAAAAACATGAGAAGCTTGAGAAATACCAAGGGCTGAAAGAGGAGTTAGAGAAAATGTGGAGTGTGAAGGCAACAGTGGTAGCAGTAGTGATCGGAGCATTAGGGGCAGTGACCCCCAAGCTGGGAGAATGGCTCCAGCAGATACCAGGAACAACATCAGAGATCTCTGTACAAAAGAACGCATTGCTAGGAACAGCTAAGATCCAGCTAAGATTCAATAGATCATAAAATCAATCCCACTGTGTGTTTTTATCATCAAATGCCAAAAACAGTGTGAATGGTATAGGAAGCCCCCAAAGCTCTTCTGGGGTAACATCTGACTGAACAAAAGGAGGTATAAATGGGTAATGACATATTACTGTGCTTAAAGCTGTTAAATGATACACAGGAGGTTGTTGGTGGAAACTAATATCGGGGCAATTACTTTATTTGATCTGGATTGAAACTGAACTCAGTGAATCAATCGGAAATGAAATCTATTGAGAACTGATCAAGGAGAAGGGATTTTAGTGAACTGTGGATAATGCCGATGATGAACACCAACGACAGACGAAGAGTGAGGGCAATAGCTCATCACGACTTGGTTCGAATGAGCTAAAAATATTACACCTACATAAAGATCAAAGATTACTACCAAGCTTCTCTGTAATGTTTACACATTGACACATGACTGTGTACTGTATAATAAGTCATAACATCCTGAAGTTCTACTAAGTCCTCTTGACAATATAATGCCCAAAGTTAAAAACTAATAACACATGATAGAATAGAATAGAATAGTCCAGACAGGGGGTATACTTTGGCCTGTTACATTGGTTCATCCTCATGGTGGCGCTGGAGCCAATGCCAGTGACTGATGAGTTTAAATAAACATCCATTCATAGGTTTTACCACAACATGCCTATTTCTTATTATTTGTTGCTTTAATATCTTGTCCTAGGATATTCAAAAAATTATGCAATACATTTGTAAACCACTATAAAGAGGAAAACAGTTGTGATATTATCTGGCGTATGCTACTTCAAACACCAAACCAAAGGCTGGTATATGTCGACTCATTTAAGAACTAAAAAATACATCTGTGTGGACGTGTGTTTGTGCTGTAAAATAAATTATGCAAATGTCAAATGAAAAATAAATCTACTTTGTCCAGTTTTACAAATCTCTATCCAATATTCATCACAGTCAATTGAAAATGTCCCTTACTGGTTATTAATTGTGCTTTATGTTTTTACTTCTAATCACACATTCAGTAAAAATCACCATAAATGAACCACACTGGAGCTTTTTACTACAGTATGTGAATTACAGGCAGAGGGAGAACGTATGGGGAGCAGCCACTGCCTCCCAGAAGTGATGCATCCACATTGATTTCTGGCGATGAAATGTGAGTAAACAAGCAGCAGTCAGTGAGGGAGATTGAGTGGAAAGCATGTGTTGGTGCTTGTTGTTTGAGTAGTCGCACACTCTGCCAGGGGTCTCAGACTCATGTCTTTTCAGGGGCCACATTCAACCTGATTGGATTTCCAGTGGGCCGAACCAGTAAAATAATCATATAATATCTAACCCTAATCCAAAATCTTTGTTTTCGTGCGCAAACTATTAAAATAGGAAAACATATACTTTGATAAATCATTAAAAAAATGATATGAATAACCTGAAAAAACTGAAATTACTTGAGAAAAATATTATGACTTGTGTTATTTCTACATGTGCATAATGGATCAGATCTAGAAAAACACAAAACACTTCACAACAGAAGCAGAAAATGGTTCAAATTGTACTTAATTTGCTTTAGACATTTCAGGTTGTTCATATTTAGTCAGGTTTTGTACATGGAAATATTTTCATAATTTAGTGTCTGGACAAACAAAGACATATTGCAGGTTGTCATTATTTGTTGGCATAATGTAATATTTGTTTTTCTTCACATCAGTCATTCTTTTTGAAGGTTATTCTGTTATTATTGGACTGTAGATCATATTGGCCTGTATGTGGAACCTCGACTAAAATCACTTCCACAGCCTTGACTGGAAGTTTTGCACTTTGCAAATTCATCTCAGGGCCGCATTTGGCACCCAGGGCTGCATGTTTGAGACCCCTATCCTAGAGACACGACCCAGTGCTGGACGATCATGTGTCGTCTTAGACAAGTATGTGCTATATGGGGTGTTATGTCTGTGACCATGACTGACTGACATATCAGAGACATACTTACTTGTACTGGACAGCGGGTTATAGTGTAAGTTATGTGATGGAACTAAAAGTATTATATGTGATCTTTTGAAAAGGATGGCAATGATAATACACTCCAGGTAGCCTTCAAGAGTGACGTTTAAAATATTAAAATACTCACACTGGTGTATGAATCCTTGGTGGTGGTCTAAG
Organism: Siphamia tubifer; assembly: GCA_020466265.1. Classification (NCBI taxonomy): domain Eukaryota; kingdom Metazoa; phylum Chordata; class Actinopteri; order Kurtiformes; family Apogonidae; genus Siphamia; species Siphamia tubifer. The sequence goes on from CM035789.1 coordinate 30,927,038, forward strand.
GGGCTGTAGGCAGAACATGGCAGCCATGCAACTGTGGCTACAAATGTAGTTTACCACCACCAGAGGGAGAATGTGAGAGTGAATGAATAATGGATCAATAATGTAAAGTGCTTTGGGTGCCTCAAAAAGTGCTATAGAAATCGAATCCATAATTATTATTGTCATTATTAATATCCTTATTATGATCATTATTATATTAGAAAATGTCTTCCTTTGTGTGTTTTTGTCATGAACTATTGGTGTGTTCCCCATTTTACTTTGTAAGTCACCCTCCTCATGTGTCCTAGTTGATGTGACTTCCTGTCTTTGTGCTTTTTCTTCTTCTTCTGTCTTTGTCTTTGTCTCTGTTGTGTTCCTCTCACCTGCCAAACCCATCTGGTATCAGGGTCTATATTTATACTCACCTTCCCTCTGTTCTTGCTCATTTAGTTCATTCACGTTTACCTGCTCTGTCTGTTCTCATTGTGCATTCTTCTGCCTTTTTGACTCATGTAGTTGGACTGGCTATTTTCTGCTCGTATTTAACCCTTTTAGGTCAGTGTTTTTCAAGCTTGGGGTACGGATCCCACATGGGAGCATCTAGAATTCAAATGGGGTTGCATGAAATTTTTAGCAATTGATAAAAAAAAATACAAATAAGAAAATTACTAATGAAAAATAAATGCATATATATAATGAGATGACAGAGACAATCATAATACATAAAAGCCAAAGTTAGTGTGAATCTGAAGCACTGTGGTACTGTTTATGTGTTTAATGTTCACTGTAGCTGGTTTAAGAGGCTGCAGCTCATTCATAAATCATACGATGGGTTATTGGTTTGTTTGTTTTTTTCAGTATTAATTTGCAGCTTTGTGGACTGACTACATATATATATATATATATCCCGACTAAGAAATCTAAAAGTCGGTAATCTACTGTATACCTGGATTTTCTGCCTTCATCCATAGTAACATATATTATATAGAATAAATGTCATCTACAATTTATATTTATTGCAACATAGTAAGGCAAACTAGCACATGATCCAAAACAAATTTATTTTAGCAAAAAAACAACAACAACAACAAAAGTCTCTGTTTTGAATTGTTAGAGATCACAAGCTAAAAAAGGTTGGAAACCACTGCTTTAGGTGCTTAGGTGCTATCTGGGTGTGACCCCAAGTTAATGATGGGAGTAATTTATTGATATAATTTGCATATTGTGATGACACAAGGTGGCGGCCATATTGAATTGCATGACTTTTAGTATTTTTTTTATCTTCTCTTTAAAATAAATGCACTTAAACATTATTAGAATGTAAAATGCAGTAAAGCAGCAGAGGAGGCAAATGTGTCCTCATCCATCCAAACTAAAACCAATTACTTACTAACCCAGCTCAGGACTGCACCTTCAAACTGAAAAATAGAAACATACCCTAAAATGGTGGTAGGATTGAAGGGGTACATATCTGCCATCTATTGGTGGGAGGTGGTAGGATTTGGGAACTTCATCTGGAGCTATGGTCCGTTTCATTTAGTCATGTTGCTTGTCGCAATATTGTAAATTTGGTGCTACAGTAAAAAGGGTTAATAAATAATTCTGTTTCATGTTTGATGGTCTTTGTTTGTGCCATTCCCTCTGATATATCCCATACATTTTAACAAAGCTACAGAGACCCACTATATTTCCACAGTTGAATAAATACAAGTTGGCATTGATCTTGGTCAGTTAATGATTAAAACACATATTCGGAAAAACAGCGTAGTTTTAATCAACCGGCTGCAGCTGTACTCAGTGATATGTGCAGGTCTTTGGCGGAAAAAAAAAAAAAAAAAAAAAAGAAATCACATAAATTTAATGAAGCTCCATTAGCTCCATAATGTGTTGAGCTCATGCCTTAATGTGCATCCTAATGGCGATAATACCTTCTAGCCTGTATGGATGTGGACCGGTTATCAGTGTAATTGAATTAAAATGACCTCATAGCATCAGTCAAGACAAGTAAAGAGGGAGACGTGATGGCAGCACACCCCGTACAGAGTCATTACAGCGGTCGTCTGCGTCTGGGTTGGACTCACCTCGTCTTTGTATTTGATGATGTAAGAGTAGATCTCGTGCAGCGCGGACATGCTGTTGAACTGACTGAGGTGCAGCCGCGACTGCTCTGCCAGGTAGGCGCTCATGTCCTGATCGCTGATGGCGGGCATACGGGAGATATCCGAGTAATACCTGGGGGAGAGGTCAAAGGTTAGAACACAGGGGTCAAACATAGGGCCCTTTGAGCCAAAACCAAAGAGTCTAACATTTCCTAAATGTGAACATTTAACTTCAGATATTAACCGTTATTGAAATTCAAGAGACAAATTGAGCCCATTTCAATGTCAACAGGGTCAGATCAGTAAAATACAACCAATATAACCTACAGTGATGGAAAAAGGTTTACGAACACCCTTAAAGTTGTACATAATCTCAAACAATATCATGAAATATTTGAAGAAAATCTTTTTTTCAGGTGCGACTGCATCAGACAAACACTAAGAAGTGTATTTTTTTGCTAATTGCTAATAAGAAACAATAACAAAACGTGACATTTTCAAGACGCCATGTCCAGGATGTGTTTAATTATCTACTTAAACATCACGTTTTGACCTTGATACTACAGTGCACGTGCAGAAAGGAGCATGTGGGTTTGGAAAATGGAACAATATTTGATAGAGTTCAATGACTGAAGAAGGATTCTTAATGGAATGTATTAAAAATGCATGGGGTGTCCAAAAATGTTATTCCACCACTGTATAAATAATAACTCCAAATGTGTCTCTTTGTTTTAGTGTAAGAAAAGAAGGAAAATGTCATAAAAACGTTGCCAATTACATAGTATCCTTTCACAAAAAATTTGAATAATCTGGACATGCCTGAACAAAAATAAGTAATTTTACCAATATCCTGCCTGTTACTAGATGTTTTGTGTATTTGTTTTGTATTTTAATGTACATGTGTAAATGATAAACTGAGGCAGAATGTTCATAGAATGCAACTTGTTTTTCTTAAGACATTTTAGGTTGTACATGTTATTCAGATTTTTAAGGATAGTTTGTAGAAGTAAATATTATTGTGTGTATTTTATTTCTTTCATTGTTAATATTTTACTGGTCCGGGCCATCATAGATCATACATCATCTGCATTTATTCATCTTATTCACATTTTTAAAGGGTAGTTTATAGATGTAAATATTTTCTTGACGTATTTTTTTACTTTTGTCACTCTAAAACACAAGTGTCAAAAATGCGGCCCGGGGGCCAAAATCGCAATGGGCCCAAATGTCCAATCTGGCCCCTGGGATGAATTAGTGAAATGCAAAAATTACACAGAAGATATTAATAATTAAGGAAATTAAATAATTTGACATCAATTCAATCTAAAATGGATCAGACCACAATCATAATAAATAATGAAAAACAAAATTTTTCTTCTTTGTTTCAGTGTAAAAAAAAAAAAGGGAATAAATTAATTTTAAAAAGATTTGCCTGTTACAAAAAACATGAATAACCTGAAATGTCTGTGGAATTTTACCAATATTCTGAATGTTACTAAATGTTATGTATATTTAAGTTGTGGTTCACATGTATAAATGATAAACTAAAGCACAATATTGTTAATGTTGCACTTATTTTTCTTTAGAATTTTCAGGTTGCTAATATTTGTTCACGTTATGTTCAGGTACAGTTCGTAAATGTAAACATTTTCATTATGGTATTTTACTATTTTTGCTCAAAAACATGAAAGAAAGCTTTGGAGTTGACATTATTTATACATTTTTATCCTATTATTTCTATTATTTTACTGGTCTGGCCAACTTCAGGTCACTTTGTGCTAAATGTGACCCCTGAACTAAAATTATTGTAACACTCCGGGGTTAAAAGAAAACAAAAAAAAACATATATATATATATATATATATATATATATATATATATATATATATATATATATATATATATATATATATATATATATATATATATATATATTCTGACAGTTTTGTATTGTATCCAACACAGCGGGCGTGTGCACTGTAGTGAATCAATAAACAATTTATAATGTAATTTACTGATAAATCAGCATACAATTACAGTTTCTACGGTAACAGACTCCCTTTTCTCCTCTGCACCTTTTCTTATCTGATAAAGTACAGGCAGAGAAGAAAAGAGTATCATCACAAATTAGAGATTACCTTTAAAATGTTGAATAATGCCTGTCCTTATCAAACACCTTATCATAATGATCCATATTATCTGGAGAATGTTGGCTCGGATGCCAAAACAGCTGATAAGGTCTGAACCGTGGTTATAAATATGACATGAAAGTAAGTACAAAGGTTAAAATCATACAGTGGGTCTCCTTATTTTTAGAGGTTGACTGATATGGGTTTTTCAAAGGCCAAAGCCAACCCCAATATTATATATATTTTTTTTTAATTTACTCTGCTGATGCCCAAAACCTACAGCTAATATTTGTGGCTGATGTTTTATTTCAACAGCACATTGACCATAAAATACAATTGAAACCCTCAGATAATTCTGATTTTTATGAAGTATTACAAATGAAATGATTAATATATGTATATAGAGTACTCTTTTAACATTAATTTAACTTCTAGTGATGCCCCACACAGGTGCATCATTTACAACATTTTTAATACTGATCCAATATAAGCTAAAAAAATGAAGGCTGATGGCTGATATTCAACAATAAAAAATGTACATATCAGCCTTTACTTATTTTCTTATGTACATTTAAAAACTCAAAAGACAAATGGTTGAAGAAACCTTCCCTAATACAGCCTTATAAAAATTCAAACGTATGTGTTAAACAACTCCATTCAAGTCAAAGTATTTGCAGCAAAATCTAGTTCAAGTATTGGAGTCAAATGTTCAGCCTCTGTGTCTGATATTATCTTTCTATAATTTAATAAATCTCTGTCTTTAGTGTGTCCTGTTTGACTATGGGACGCCTAACACCTGCACAACTCTACACTAAATGCTCCAAAATTTTCCAGTACTATGGTGGTCTGCAGTGCAAAGTTTCACGCCATTACAAGATACAACAACAAAGATATTAAACTCTTTCTAACTTTGCCGCTCTGAGCATTGCCGTGCACATTGCCTAAATCCTGCGCCCTGATTTGGCTACAGCTGCAAACTGTCATCTGCATCCCGTTACCATGGAGCCGTGAGTTCACTCTCATCATTCATATCCTCACAGTTCTGTTCTGCCTTATCATCAAAGCACAAAAACAAAGACTTACTTTTGCGCCGTAGAGCATTACTAATGTCAACTAACTGCTGTTATGGACTTTTCCAAGGTGTCCATGATGACATCACAACTGTACTACATGCTGCTAACAACTTCAGTCCCCCAGGAATTCGCTGACATTTGTCATTGTCGTGGCCACAAATGCCTGATGACCTTTTCCAAACAGTTGTAGTAAAAGTTGTGGTGGTTTTTATGCTTTCCTTGTAAATTGGAAGTGACAACTGTGATAAATAGTTTCAATATTCCATTTTTGTAAGCAACTACAAATTCCGTAATTGGGCTTTTAACATATGGACCTATTAGCATGTGATACGTGTTGTGGTAATTGCACTGACCGAATAATTGCCCTCATTCTTGATGGTCTATTTTGCTGTGTTTTTTTATAATCTTTGGAAGTCACGTTAAATATTTGTATACATGATGGTTGAAATGCATTTATCCCCTCCTTTCTCAAAGCAGATCACGTCATGATGGTCAGTAAGTCTGGTTGCGACGAGGCTATTATTACAGCGCATTCGCATGAGTTAAGCAAGGTCCGTAATTTACTGAATTAACAGGCGGAACGTCTGATTCACCTTCACCTTAACATTGTGCCAGTCTTAATGACTGTAGACTACATTACTATCTCCCTCATCAGCCCTTCAGCTTTACCACTTCACTTTTAGACCCTTTTCATTTTTGGTTCGTTTGTCGTTCGCTGTAGTTTAGTAGACGGATGCACATTGCCCAGTTTCCTGCTTTTCGTGCATTTAAGTCTGAATGTGGACAGTGACATTTGAGTGTTGGATGAGTGACTGGCGGCTCACTTCATGGCTGTAGTATAGTAACACATGGCTGGTGTTGATTGGTGTCACCTGTGTTAGCATGCCAGGCTGTCTGGTTGGGCACCTGAAACTTCGTTTTACTAATTCCACCAGCAGTAGCAACTGACACCATTAGCATCATCATACTCACACTTCCAAAACAGCCCAAACTAATTATTATAGTTTTTCTTTCTCCTCCTTTCAACTCATTTCACCCACTTCCACAACACAACAGTAGCAAACTAGTATATTATAATATTAAACAAAACACGTATTACATTACATTATGAACAGTGAGGCATCAATGTTAATGTTGGAGTTGCTGGAAATGTGGTTACTTTTTTAATTTTATGACTCAACTTTGATTTTTCAGAAATTCAGAATTACACATAACTTTTTTTTTGTAAAAACAGGAAGTATGAATGCCATTGATTGTAATCAATTAAAAACACTGCAAAATGTAAAAAAGGCATCTTTTTTTTCTTAATTTGCTGAATTTTCATTTCAGCTTGAATTTATATATATTATATTTATACATACATATACATATAGACATACACATGTAAAGGGATTTTTATTGCTTTATTGTGCTGTACCTCAGAAACATTTTATTAATCAGGATTATTCTTTTTCATGTAATTTAATGGATTATTATTAGTAGTAGAATTATGACACTGTATCAAATGCAAATACTGTATACAGTGCAAAAATCCAACTCTTAACAAGTGTATTTTTCTAATTTCTACTGAAATTATCTCATCACATTTAAAATAAGACATAATCACGTAAGGAGTAACTTTGCTTGAATTAAGCAAAAATCTAAAAAAATAAAATAAAATCTGCTAATGGAACAAGTGGTAAGGTTTCTTAAAATAATATTTTCTAGGTCTGGTATCTGAAATAAATGATTATATCTCACTGAAAAGTTACTCTTCAGGCAATTATGTCTCATTTTAAGTGTGATGAGATATTTAGACTAGAAATGAGAAAAATAATAATTAATATTTATATTTTTGTAGTGTACTATATACACAAGTACAGCTTGGAAAACAAAAGTGCATTAGGAGTTGTACTGGTGGTTTGACTCTTGTTAAGTTGCTGTTTTCTTTGGATTTAACTCCCACTAGAGATTATCCAGAAACTTGATAAACAATGACTTTTCAAAATATTATTATGTTTTCAATACTGAGCTGAAGTTACTGTGTTTTGCTCAAGGACACAAGACACAGGACATTCAACTTTACACACTAGAGGAGATCATTCAACTCCATTTCTCCAAAATATATGTTATTTTCTCTATACTGCTCCAAAGTTGTGATGAGTACAGGATGCTTTTAAATAATTGAGGTCTATTCTATCACACTAACACCAACCCCTACATTATTGACACAAAAAGTCCAATCAGAGAGCAAACCCAGAACAATGCAGTGTATTAAGGATATATCCTGGTATTGACTTGTACCCAAACCTGTTTTCAGGATCTATATCTCCACTATCTGGAGGTTTGTTGCTGCAGCGAGGCTGGCTGAGGTTGAGTATAGGTTAGGAGCCATAATGGAAACAAGGTCTAACTGCAGCCAATTAACCCTCACCTATAAATCCTTATCTCATCCTGCCTGTGCATGCACGCTCTACAACTTACTGTAAGTATGTTGTTTCATTTACAGAAATGGACTTTGCTCAAAATTGAATAAAGCAAAGAGAATCTTGAATTAAGCCAAAACACAACTTGTCAAAGGATCAAGTGAAAAATGGTAAGATTTCTTGAAATAAGATTTTCTAGATTTATTGTTGAAAAATAAATAAATAATTTATATCTCACTGAAAAGTTACTCTGTATGATTGTGATGAGATATTTGGACTATAAATGAGAAAGAAAATACGCTCAGTAATATTTAGATTTTTTCCAGTATGAAACGTGTTCTGTGTCGACAGTACCTTCCACCTCCTGCCACAATGAGAGAAAACAACTGATTTGTTTGAACATTTAACATTTGGATTTTTCCCAGTGTAGATTCATTCCTGCAAAAATCGAGTGGATTTCTACAAACTGTTTCAAATCCTTCTTAATTTGTTGCATCTATAACTAGTTACAGGTAACGTAAAAGGTCAAGACAGGTTCAAATGTAGGTTTAAGACTAATTTTTGTCAAGTGCAAGATAGTTTTTTTAATTTTTTTTTTTTTTATCAGCAGCAGCAATTGACTGAAAATATGTCCAAACTTTGAGCTGATTACCTAAAATGTGCAGCTGTTGGTTGAAAGGGACAGAGCAACACAGTGCAACCAACAACCTGGAAGTGGGCAGGGCATGACATAGCTCTTGTATCTAAAGGGTGAGTGTTCAAATTGACTTTTCTCATGTCATTACTAAATCTTACCAAGATTTTAGATCTGGAAAATCTCCTTTCAAAAAATATTACTAAGATAGGTTCATTATCTTTTGCTTAAATCCAAGCAACAACAAAAAAAAAAAGTCTGCTAAATGCACTTGGTATGATCTTTTATTTTTTGATTGTATTCAAAAATAGGGCTGAAGATTCAATCAATCAATCAAACTTTATTTATATAGCACTTATCATACATGGTGCATGTGGCACAAAGTGCTTTACATCAGACCCCCCCATTATCCCGCAATTATAGTAATAAGTTAAAAAATTTACAGAATTAAAAATAATAGAACAAATAAATAAATGAATAAATAGTAATGGTAATAAAAAAAAAAAGGAAATACATACAGTAAAATAGCAGAGTAAAATAATGTTAAGAGTAAAATTTTTACAAAAAGCTAAGTTAAAAAGGTAGGTTTTCAGTTTACCCTTAAAAATATGAACACTTGCAGCGGACCTCAGATCCTCAGGTCGACTGTTCCATAGTTTGGGGAAATAAAAACTGAATGAGGCCTCACCATATGTTTTAGTGCAAACTCTAGGGACAATTAAAAGCTTACTATCCCTTTCTACGCAATTTGGACCAAATGGACAGAATATGTGAAGCCTATACGATCCGACTTTTTCTAATGTAAAAAATGCACCATTCTGGAATGTATGTCATGATAGGTTCCCTTGCTCCCACCACTTTAATTATTATATTTTGATTAATATTTTTGTTTTTAATTTCATACTTTTGTCTGTTTATGTTCCTTTTTTGCATCATTCTATATAAAAAGAAAAGCAATGTCATTAGAAAAAAATATATTTTAATTGAATGTAAACTGTACAACTTCCTCTTCAATAAAAACTAAATAAATAATAAAAAAAAAAGCTTACTATCCGAGGAGGTGAGAGGACTCATATGTTAAGAGCAGATCCGATAAATAAACAGGGCCACAACCATTAAGACACTTAAAAACCAATAAAAACCTTTTAAAATCAACCCTTGAAGATTGACACGTGGAGATGAATTAATGAAGAATTCAGAACCGTAAAATGTATAATTATAAATATAATATAAACTTTAAAGTTTCTGTTTTAGCTGCAAAAGGCACAAGAAGATGGATATGTTATTTACTCAAACAATTGTACCATCAGCAGTTTATGACTTTTAGCCTTAAAATGTAGCACATTGGCAGAACAAGTTTAGAAGAAGCTTTTAGTAATTATGGCCACACTGAGCCGGGGTTGCTTCTAGGAACCAAACAGTAGAATGATGACAGTCCGCAGAGGACGGAGCCAAACCAGGAGTCTATTAAAGAGCAACTGAGTAAAGCTACTGAGTGACCAAAGGGAAAACAGGACAATCAAACGGTAGTGGTGCATTTGGAGTTTAGTTAAACATTCTGGTCCTGAATACAAGATGAAGGGTGAATGAAGAGACCCATTTACATCCACATTAATACTTCCATCACTATCTGATTTGTGGAGTTGTCAGATTATTAGTGAGTATGCACTTTATCCAAGTAAGTTTTTTTATGGCTCTTTTTGTTTGTTTTTTACCTACTTTTTAAATTGTCCTTCTTTACTGTCTTTCATGTACCTTTGCTAAACTCTTGCGACCCATTTCCCATGCAGTTTTATTTTTCTGCAAATGGCAAATAAATTGATTTTGATTCTGATAGGATAATCTGATCTGTTTTATAAAATAACAGCAGTAATCTGATTATGAGAAATCAGATTATAACATCTGGATACTCTGATGCTTTCCTGCATGTCGACAAGTTTGAACCAGCTGTCTAAATGAAAATACATAATAATAATAATAATAATAATAATAATAATAATAATAATAATAATAATAATAATAATAATAATAATAATAATAATAATAATAATAATAAATATTCAAAACTATTCAGTCACATCATAATTACAGATGTAAGATGTCCTGTTTCTGCTGATTTAAGATAAAAACACAGTAATATTAATAATCAGTATGATATGTATAACAATATGAAAATATAACTATATTTTATGAGCTTATTTTTAGTCTTATTTCAAGAAATATTACCAAAATAATGTTCACTTGTTTCACTGGTAACTTGTTTTAACTTGAATTAAGAAAAAAAAAATAATCAGAAAACTAATTTGCCAATGGAATGAGTTAAGATACTTTAATTAAAATATTTTTTTCTTGGTAAGATTTAAAAATACGTTCTTATATCGCCGTGAAAAGTTCATTTTTTGGTGATTATATCTTATTTTAAGTGTGATGATATATTTGGACAGAAAATGAGAAAAATACACTTGATAAGATTGAGTTTTTCATTATGTGATATGTGTACAAGTAAAATGAAGAAGTTGCCAGAAAAATAAATCCTTGAGCAAACACTTGAAAACATTATTTTTAGACAGAAACAAAGTATATGTGTTCAGTCATTTACTTCCTCTGCTCTTTTTTCATCTTATTATCATTTTCTGTTGTCCAATTTTTCTACTTAGCGTTCAGAGCTGTAGATGCTCTGCTACTTTCTCTCAGGTTTACTTGAGTTTATTAGTTTTTTGACTCACCTCTCCACCCAGTTCTTGTAGTTGGGGATGTCTTTAGCGTAGAGGAGCTTGTTGGAAGGTGAGTCTTTTCCTAGTTTGTGTTCTGACGTTGAACAGGAGTCCATGAAGGTCTGAGCCACCACGGACAAACAGGCGTCTGTGATGCTGTTCTTATGGATGTCGAACACAAACTGTGGGTTCTTGATCACATTCACCCAGAACCGCAGAGGGAGGCTGATAAAGATGAAAAAGAATACATGATGGTATGAGCTGACTAAACCATAGTAATAAAAGTAAAATAATATTTGAGTATTTTCACTGTTTTTGTGTAGTAGTGCTTGCAGTGATTGACTTTCTTAAAACATAAAAAAGGGAAAAAATAGGTGAATAAATTAGGTGAAAAAAATAGGTGAATAAATTCACTCAACTTACTTATTTATTAGAACAGTTAAATGATAAGCTGATAATACAATGAAAGGAATGCAGTTAAATAAAATAAATAAATAAAACCTGCAACAGAGAGATATTAGTTTAAAAAAATATAAGATAATTTAAGATAACTTAAGCTAAGATAAGGTAAGCTAAACAAAAATAAGCTAAGATAAGATCAACTAATCAGAGCTAAACTACGATAACCTAAGCTAAAATAAGCTAATCTTTAAAAAAAAGTTAAAATAAGATAAGTTAAAATGAGCTAAACTATGATGAACTAAGCAAATATTCTACAATAAGATAAGCTAGGATAAAATGAGCAAAGATAGGTTCAAATAAGATGAGCTAAGATAAGATAACCTAAGCTAAGCTAAAATAAAATAAATTAAACTCAGGTAAAGGGGACTATAATGAGGGATCCTGGTCCATATTTCACAGTAAAATAAGGATAATTATGTCCACTGAAATGCATTAGCTAACACATTAGGCTTAGCTTACCAGACTAGCATCAATGATAAATGGCGCTAACAGTCATCTAACAAACCTAATGTCATGATGAAATAAGAAAATATGAATGTATAATTACATAACACTACATTCTATATGCTATTTCTACATTATGCTTTCCATTTTATGGTTAGCATGCTGATGGCTGTCAGTACTGATGATATGCTAGTGGTGTCATTAGCCTAATTAAACTTTATGTAGCCTTCAACCCAGTAACTGTAGCCTTTCAGTAAGACAGCCCGGGGAATATTTCAGTCCTTACACGCCCATTTTTCAACAATATTGATCGTTAACTCTGGCATGACGGAGAGATTGGTGGTCCAAACTGCTGGCATGTTTACAACCCAAACATTCACTGAAGCTCGTGATTGATAACGTATGGAACTGTGTACTTCCCTGTAACTTCGGTAACCCTCAAGCATAAAAATGGCCGCCAGGTGAATAAGACGAATACTGTCGCCGTTTCTCACCAGTTGCTCTTCCAGGTGTGTCTCACGTCGTAGTCATTGATGGAGTGTTTGTCGGCCTGTTCATCCAGGAAGTCGAACATGTATTTGATGGCCAGGGGGAGGGCGCTGCCTCGGTGGGCAGTACTGAAGATAGTCTCGAACAGGTCGTCCACAAACTTCTGTAACGTACCCTGGACAGACAAAAAAGGGAAAACAGATGAAAAAAAAAAGGTGCTTAAAACATCAGGATTCATGAACTGTTGTGTTTGTGTCACAGGTTGGAGTTATTTGACTCATTTGTTCTGACATTTTAATACAGGTGGTAATGGCTTTGTGGCAAAATACTGAGTTTGACCCTTTACTCAGTGGGTAAAAGTTCTGAATGGCAACTAACAAAGTGCATTTCATCCGATTTTATACTTATTTGTACTTTTTTCACCACTACATTTATCTGCTGTTTATGACTAGAATATTCAAATAACCAACTGGATCAGATCATGAACATTAATTAATATTACATTACCTCATGCTTAGGAATAGAGTTTTGGAGAACACAGTAACACATTTCTGTTTTGCACTTTTTGAAGTTAAACTTTTTACTCTAAGGTGATTTTTGATGACATTAGTTATACACTAAAGCCTGACATTTAAGGATGTTAATTAAACACAAAAAAAAACAAAACAACTGAAGATGTTACGTTGCACTTAGGATTTTAATTATGTTTTTTTTTTTTTAAGGTTAAACCAATAACTGTGACAAATTACCTCAAAATGAAAATGTCATATGTTCATGTTTTCTTGCTTTTTACTTAGAAATGTGAGTGAATTTGGCTGTTTTTTTTTTTTTCTTCCTCTTTTCCTCAAAATCACAATATACAGGACTGTCTCAGAAAATTAGAATATTGTGATACAGTTTTCACTAATGCAATTAAAAAAACAAAAAATCTGGATTCATTACAAATCAACTGTAATATTGCAAGCCTTTTATTGTTTTAATATTGCTGATTAGGGCATACAGCTTAAGAAAACTCAAATATTCCTATCTCAAAATATTAGAATATTACCTCAGATCAAGTTAAAAGAAAAAGTATAACAGCAAAACAAAATCAAACATTTGAAAATGTCCATTAATGCACCCAGTACTTGGTTGGGAATTATTTTGCACGGATTACTGCATCAATGTAGCGTAGCATGGAGGCAATCAGCCTATGACATTGCTGAGGTGTTATGGATGCTTCAATAGTAGCCTTTAGCTCATTGCATTGTTGGGTCTGGTGTCTTTGAGCTTCTTCTTCAAAATACCCCACAAATTCTCAATGGGGTTCAGGTCACTGTGGGCAGGTGGCAGATCATGCTAGAAAATGAATTCATCATCTCCATAGAGCTTTTCTGCAGACCGAAGCATGTAGTGCTCTAAAATCTCTTGGTACACAGCTGCATTTACTCTGGACTTGATGAAACACAGTGGACCAACACCAGCAGCTGACTGTGCGAACTTCACACTGGATTTTGCTCCTTTCCAGCCTTTCTCCAGACATTCAAATGAAATACTGGACAGCAGTCAGATCAGTAGTCTTCCCCATACTTGTGATTTAGTTTACTGAACCAAGCTGAGTGTTTTTCAAGGCTCAGGAAGTTAATTAGACGATTCAAATGATTAGTTGAATAGCCTACTAGTATAGTTTTGAGGTAGGAGTTTTCTTAAGCTGTATGCCCTAATCAGCAATATTAAAACAATAAAAGGCTTGCAATATTTCAGTTGATTTGTAATGAATCCATAATGTATGACATTTTTTGTTTTTTTAATTGCATTACAGAAAATAAAGACCTTTATCACAATATTCTAATTTTCTGAGACAGTGCTGTATTGTATATGATATGAATTCCTCATATCATGGTTTAGTGCTTTTATTTTGGATAATTAATTAATGTTTTATATGATCAGTAAATAAACGACTTTACATTTTATTTAACATTTTAAACTTTACTGTGGAATATAATCATGGAGCATTTTCAGCCACTTGTGCACATTTCTGCTCCTACAGTGATAACACATGTTGATGAAAATTTCACGATGGAAAATTTCAAAGTGATCCAAAATCCAGGATCTTTTCCGGATCGTCCTGTGTTCCGTGTGACACCCCGAACACATCATGAAATTTTCATCATGACCTGTCCATAACGTTTTGAGTTATCTTGCTAACTAACCAGAGGTGTTAAAAGTACTCACATTGTGTACTTACGTAGAAGTACAGCTACTTGTATGAAAAAAATTGTACCTCTCAATTGTAATAAAGTACAAAATTAAAAAGTAAAACTGCTTTTGTGTTGTTATGAACGCAATAATACTTCAGAAAATTAAATCAGTAAAGTTTCAAAAGTATCTTTAAAAGTAAGTTACTGTGTAGTTAATGTGTTCAATCGAGTCACAGTTACTCAGTTTTGTGGATATAAACGGAAAATTTAGGAAAAATGGGGAGAGAAAAGTTATTATTGAGATAAAAAGTCATGAGATTAAAAAAAGTTAGAAATATGAGATAAAAATGCATAATTTTAAGATAAAAAAAAAATCAAAATTAGGAGATAAAAAGTCAAAATTATGAGATAATAGTAATATAACTATAACATATAAAGTCAGTTTCTTTCCTCCACTGATTTTCTCTCTGAAGTAACATATTTTTCATACTTTCATATTTGTTTAGTTTGTAAAAGTAATGAGTCTATTCTGAGAATGTAAAGAGTATAAAGTACAGATATTTATACAAAAATGTAGAAGTAAAAGTACAAAGTCGCCAGAAAAATAAACACTTAAGTAAAGTACAGATACCTAAAAAATCCACTTAAGTACAGTAATGAAGTATTTTTACTTAGTTACTTTACACCTCTGTAACTAACAGACAGACTCTGGCAAACACATAACCTCCTTGGCAGACCTCTCGTCATTTGGAAGGTGGTGGGGTGGGGGGGGGGCTTGGCGAAGGTTTGTGCTCTCAGAGTGTTTTTCTAATTATTATTCATAATAATTCATAATTATTTTTTTTTTTCAAAAACATGGTGGTCCACCAATGGGTTTCACTAGTGGCCCAACCACCAGGTTTAGCAAGATTTCTGGGTGGGGGGACCCTGCATAGAAAAGGTGAAAACATTATTTTTAGTCTCAGTTGTGGATCAAAAGGACTGAGGTGTTCAGACAAACAGGCATGAAAGGACGAGGACGAGGACGAGGACGAGGACGAGGACGAGGAGCCTCTCCGTTACATCTGCCTCTGTTTTTTTTTTTTTTTTTCATTATTCACGGCCAAATCTTCAATCCCTTCACAAATGACCCGTCCCCCGACACCTCCTGGATCTGGCTCCCTGCACTGCGAGGAGGCAGTCCACCTTTTATTAACCTGTTTTTTTTCTCTTATTACCAGTGGAAATTGAAACGCTGGGCTGCTTCAAACTGCTGTAATTCCCTGCTCCCGTCGTACAGTTAGAAAGAGATGATACACGAGAGGCTTGAAACTCGGGTTCAGCTGTGTTTACAGACGGGTGAAGGACTCGACGCATATTGTAAGATTCATAACATCATGCAGACAAAAGGATTGGGACACGTTGAATTTAGTGTCTCTTTTCTAACAGGTGTCTGGGATCCACAGCACGCAGTAAGTTTACCAGTGTAAAAAATGCAGTGTCATTCTTTCACAGTTATTCCAAGAGTCAACACTGAGTGTTGGTGAAAATAATTGGAGTTAACAGAGGTTTTACATTAGTCCTGTTTAATTCTGAAGAAAAGTTAATTTTGCTTTAAGATGACCATGTAAACACCTAATTCCGGTTGAAAATGCTAATTCCAAATTAAACTTAACTCTGAATAAAATCACTAGTTTATTGTGATCTTAATTCCTGATTCAATAACTCCTCTGACATGTAAACAGTTTTAACATTATTCCTGTCATTCTGTACATGCTCCTGGTCTTGTCATGATAACGCACATATTTCAAGTTGATGATGCAACATATTCCACGCTACCGGCATTAGTTTGTTGATTCCTATGGTTGACTCAGTCAAACTGCTACTTTGTAATTATTACAAAAATAAATGCAAAAATCGCATGTAGTATCTGGTCTATCCAGACGTTAAGTGGGCGTTCTGTCCAATCAGAACCCTCTGCACCTCCAGTCCAAATAACTAGAGCTGAATACACCCATTTCCATGGTAACCCTTTATTCATAATGATGAAAACATGTAAACACGAAAGAAATAGCTTTAATTTTCGAATAAATAATTTGGAATTAAAAAAAAAAACATGTAAATTTAGCAACTGTCAGTATCATATATTCAGTGTAAAAATAAAATGATTGTCTCAGAGTTAATTCAACACCCATAAGAGCAAGATATCTTTCAGTGTTAAATGATAAGGACTGAAAAGCCCCGCCCACCAACCTCTATGTTCAAACTGAGTAAGAAGTTGGACATTAAAAAATAAATAAACTCATGCTTTTGTTTTTTTTGATTCACACAGAATCTGTGCAAAAATAAAACAATGTTGGTTACGTGTTTTCAAATAGTTCAGAAATAACACTCTCTGGAGGAATTTATTTATGGACATGTAGTGTTAGATAGGGATAACACTGGAAAAGTTTATTTTTAACACTTAACTCTTCAGTGTTGAATGTTAATAACATTATGGGTGTTACTTCTCATACAGTGTAAAATTTGATTGGCACTAATTAGTGTAGTTTAGTGTAAAATATTAACTCTTATTAGTGTAAAGTTGACTAGGTTCAGTGTAAATGTTACACTGTAGATAGGGATCATATGTTAACTGAGGTCATGTTAAAATTAACTCTCAGTGTTATATTAACACTGGTAACTGTGCAATAGAAGACAAATTTTATAATATAGTTATATATTGGGAAAGATATTGACTATTAATATTGATGTTTACATGTCAAATTAGTAGTAATTAATTTCTGTATGTATATATATGTATCAGATATACTTAACGAATATAGGTTCTTTTTCTTTAGTTTTTTGTTAAGAATATTGATACAGTAAGAAGGGGTGGGAAGTGTTAACTTCCACCCACTCCTTTTGAACATGCTTGTGTTTCTTTTTAATTGTATGTTTTCTTTATCTTTTCCATTTTTTTAAAAATACAAATAAATCAAATTAAAAAAAAAAAATAGCATGAACAGCACATCTTAGTAACAGCTCTTCTCATTGTCTTATTATTGTGTTATTTCCCCTTTTAATGACTCCAACGTTCATGATGTGATTGAATATATTTATACATATATTGAACTGTTGTGCATTTTACTTGTGTGTTTGTTACTTTTGTAGCGAGCAGCCTGGTCAGGTAGATCTCTGACACCATCTTGCTGCCTCGGTCTCCTTCCCTCTGATCCGAGTGGTCGTGGTTTTTCACCAGATGCCACAGTTTGGTTCCACTCTCCAGGTCGGGGGTGATCATGGGCGTCCGGGACCGAAGGCTGTCTGGACTGCTGGCTGTTCTGAGCATACTCTCTGTATCAGGAAACACAAGGCACATTATTTTATCATCAAGGAAGCAACATTTTTAACATTAAGAAAACAAACGTAATACGTTATGTGTATAATGTGAGAATAAAGTAGGATTTAATCAGTTTATTTCTTCCCACTCATTTTTAAACTGTGCATATTGAACTTATTTTGCTATTACTAGTGTACATGGCAACTGCTATAACATCTTGATTATCTTTATTAGGGGCTGATCTCGCACAGACTGAGTCCCTATGTTGGTAACACTTTATAATACCTACACAAATATTAACCATTTATAAATGGGTTGTTCATTATGTATTAACCATTTGTTACCTATTTGTTAATGTCTTGTAAAAGGTCATACTAGTGTCTTCCAAAGATAAATG
Organism: Siphamia tubifer; assembly: GCA_020466265.1. NCBI lineage: Eukaryota > Metazoa > Chordata > Actinopteri > Kurtiformes > Apogonidae > Siphamia > Siphamia tubifer. The sequence goes on from CM035789.1 coordinate 30,945,344, forward strand.
TAAAATTAGATTATTTTTAACCAACAGGTGCAGTGTTTGTATATTTGCTTTACAGGTAAACAACGAAACAGTTGTAAACACTGCACCTGTTGGTTAAAAATAATCAAATTTTACATTTACACTAGTATGAACCTTTACAAGACATTAACAAATAGGTAACAAATGGTTAATACATAATGAACAACCCATTTATAAATGGGTAATAAATGGTTAATACATAATCAATTGTGTTTAGGCATTATAAAGTGTTAACCCTAACCCTATGTTTTTTATTATTATTTTCCTTCTGTCCCTTCAAACTGGATTTTGACCCGACTAAACATGTGCGAAAAGTCACCAAATTTGCCGAAAAACTCCATACCAAAAAGTGCTCTCTAGCGCCCCCTAGAACTACTGAAAAAACATGAAATTGGCTGTCACAGCCCATAGGAATGGCACAGAAACATGAAACAAACTCCAAATGCATCTCATCAAGTCTGTTCATACCCTGATACTCAAACCATATCTGGCACAGGAAGTTTACAATTTGCTTTTCAAACTAAAATGTTTAAATACCAACATCCAATAGGGTTAGAGATAGAGACACGAAACCAATGCTTAAAGTTTCATCCAATCAAGCGCAAAAAATCCAACCACTGATACCCATAATTTATCTGGTACAGGATGTTCCCAATTTGAAAAAAAAAAAAACATAAAAAATGAACTGGTTTATCAATGAATTTGCTCTGTCATTATATTCTTGTGCACAAAAAGGGCTTAATTTTTCTTCTGCCCAAAGTGAATAAATACATAAAATGAAAAATTAATAACTTACTCATTAGAACTGTATAATTGACATTAGAACCATGTCATTTTTAATTGTACAATAATATTTTACACACTTACATATGTATATTTCTTCATTGTCATATTGCTTCTATATTGCCTATATATTGTACAAATAATTATTAGTAATTGTGTCTTAATAGAGTGTTTTAATATGTACAGGAGTTCCCCAAAAATTATATCCACTTTAGGGGATGATAACACAATTAGCTGTTTTTTCTTTGCAGATTAAACCCATTGGAATTAATAATGGCAGCCAGAGTAAATGTTGATGAAACAAAATTCATTCTAAAATGCTAATGCTGTTATTTGCACACAAATACCAAGGGGATTGTGGTGTGATGTCAATTTAAGAACAGTGACAAAACAATAAAAGGTTTGTAAATTCTCCAACATTTTGAAAATTGAAGTTTAATAAATGCCTACTTGACAATTATTTAAAGTGTATACCGTTTTGGGAGACACATTATATCAGGTTCATCCATATGTTTGTATATTTAGAGGTTTATATATACAGTACCGTATTTTCTGGACTATAAGCCACTACTTTTTTCGTATGTTTTAAACCATGAAATTGATACAAAGGTGCGGCTATTCTGTGGACTTTTCATCCACCACTAGGGGCGCTCTAACCAAAATACTAAGAAAAATCTAAGCAAAGAATACCTACTTTTTCTTTAGCTGATAGAACACAGACGACAAATTACAACTGTTAATTATTTTTCAAATCTAGAGACAGATGTGACGAAAAGCTTCTGAGGTTGTTCAACTCTTGACACAGAAGAGGACGACTTCATGGGTTTCAGCCAAGATAATTAAAGTGATTTGTGATTTAAAACATGGGAGAAATGAAGAAAATGCGGTAAAAACTGGTTATTTTTGTCTTGGTTCTGTTCCGTTTTAATAAGCTAACATGTTAAAAGTCACTGTTAGGAAAAAATCTGTTCAGCTACAAACATATAAGTACATTTACAGCTCAAAATGCAGTAAATATCAGATTTTTTGACATAGATATCTGTGGCTTATAACCTGGTGCGGCTTGTATATGTTTTTTTTTTCATTAGATTTTTAAAAATACAGTGGATGCGGCTTATATACAGGTGCGGCTTATAGTCCAGAATATACATTGTTCTAGTTTTCTTTTTGTTATCTTGAAATTTTCTCTCATCTTACTTTTAAACATACTTGAATGAAGCAACTGTAACACAATCATTTATTTCTGGGAGTAAAAATGTATTCTGGCTCCGATTTGATAGTAAGTTGTACATTCAAGTAAAGAAAGAGAGGAATGAATTTAAGCTCCAACTGACACCAAGAAAAGGTGAAAACACGAATAGAAGCTGTAGAATAGAAATAACACCTGTGTTACCATGGACTTGAGTTTGGAAAAATCCATTTGCATCACCTGCATGTGCATTAACAGACCATACGCCCTCCTCAACCTGGAGAATCTGTTTTATTTATTCTTCTCTCTGTGTGACTCAGACCCCCCCCTCCACCACCCCCTGATCCTCTATCATTTATGTCTGTTTCATTATTCATGGTGTGAATGTCAGAGTTGATTAGAGATGCAAGAAGATGCATATCTATGCCTGTTCTGTTTAGTAAGGAGAGGGGGAGAAGGGGAGGGGGGGGGGGGGGGGGGGGGGGGGGGGGGGCACAGCGGTGGGATGGCTGTAATGACTAGCTTTCTGCAGGAGAATATGGAAAGAAGAGGTGGGATGTGGGTGAGTGGGGGGGGGGGTGACAGTAAAGGTGGTGGTGCAAAATGAACATGGAGACAAAAATGGAGAGTAATGGGAGAGTAGAAAAGGTAAGAGGGCTGAGTGGGTGGGGGTGTCTGGAGGTGCTGTTGTTTTTGCCACTGGGGGTGGGGTAGGAGACTGAGTGGTTTTTATACCTCGTCCTGTCACAGTGGCTATGTTTACATGATGTTTTTTTTAAATTCAGAATGATTTATTTTGAATTAAATCATTCAGAATTATAGTCATTTCCTTGTGTTTACACGGAAATTTTAATTCCGAATAAAGTGTGTGCATTCTGCTCTAGTTAACCCTTTACATACTGGTCACTCCAGGTATTCTACAGTTGTTCTCTTGTATATTCATGGATTTTGTTGTTTTAGTTCCATATCAGTCAGTTCATACCATTACTCTAACTGATCTGTACGAACATGTTCATGTTTAAATCAATTGCTTTTTGTTATTAGACTGTCTTCTTAAACAAAAACTGTATTAAAATGTTTTTATTTCATCGTGTTCTGATATTGCATTTTAAATACAAGTTTGTTTGGTTCTAAGCTTAAACACATCTTGTCCAGCTGAGTGGACATTTTTATAACTCCATAAAAAAATAGGTTCATTAAAAATATTTCAATCACATTGCTTTTTTCAGGCCTAAAGAGGAATAAAAATAACTTGACTGTCACCATCTGGTATCACGATACCATCTGGGACCCTTCCACAACCAGTCCGTTTTCAAAGGAGGGGTCTAATCTAAAATCCTTGCACGTGATTAGATGAAGAATCTGTCCGTCATCTGGACTGACGCGCTGCTTCAGCCATTCATGTTGAACTCAAGCTGTGACTCAGAGCGACAGCAGGAAGAAGAGCCATACTGCGGCAGACCATCAAAACAAACACCACAGTATGGCTGCACCTAAATAGACCGCTGTGTTGTCTGTAAATGACCATTGTTGTATGTGCAGGAAAAATCTGAGGATAAAAGCCAGCGGATATTCCTTGAACTTCCCGATGGAAAACTGGTAGACCAGCTGCTTGCAGAACTTGGTTTTAACGTGTCAGAAATTCCAGAAAAATCCTCCGGCATATGTCTGAAATGCCTTCACTTGGTAGAGAGACACCAGCGTACTTTGGACACTATAAAGGAATGACAAAAAACTGAAGAAGTGCTGAACAGATGATGAAGACATCAGCTGTGGCACAGACAGACACAACGCTGCCCAGTCATGGCAAGTCCCACCTGGCGACACTGATTGGCTCCTTCCTTTTTCAGAAACCTTGAACTACCAGACATGAGCCTAGCGTGCAGTTTGGCGAAACACAACCAGATGACGTAAAAACACTTGGGGAAAAAAATCTTGACTAAGGTTCTCATAATTCATGCGTCAAAGGCTTAATTGGGCTTTAAGAGCTGGAGGTACGGAAGGTTTTGTTTGGACAGAACAGCCACTTAATGTCTGGATGTCTACTGGATGAAAACAATTGTGTCCACTTCCTGTTCTGCTTTCGTTTCAACTATCAACATGCTATGACGACATACTACAGGCCATTTTTGCAATAATTATGAAGCAGCTCGACTGAACCAACATTATTATGCCGGCAGCGTGGAATATGTGCGTCATGATCGTGATAAGACCAGGAGGATGTGCAAAATGATGGGAATAATCTTAAAGAAAAATTCACTGTTTCCATGTCAGAGGAATTATCGAAATCAGAATTAATTTATAGTGGGATAAACCACTGATTTTATGCAAAATTAAGTTTAATTCTGTCATTTTCAACTGGAATTGGATGTTTACATGGTCATCTTAAAGAGGAATTAACCTTTATTCTGAATTAAACAGGAATAAAAACTCTCATGCAAACAGGCATAACCACCCAGATGATTAATATATGTGTAAATAAACAAATGTCATGTAAACAGGCCCAGTTATGTGTTGGCCAACGTTTACACTGGTTCATGAACAGACTCGCACAATTGAAATAAAAAAAGCAAAAAAAAAGCTCTTTAAAGCTTATGGTAAAATGACTGATAAGCTCGCTTGCCAAAAACATTTCTAAGTATTATTAATTATAGCTGAAAAGCATCAAAAGCTGCAGCTGTGTATTTTAGCAGCGTGGGACAAGATAATTCAATTTACTTAGGCCAGATTTTTCTCTGCTAATCCATTCCTCAAACAGAGAGGCTGTTGTTTTATCCATCAATTCATTCTGATGCTTCCGTTCTGAGTCATGTTAAGGACCACTAATTACAATAAATTACAATAAATTTCACATTGCAGATGCCAAACAGATGGTATTTGGCTAAAACATCCTAAATGCTATTAATCCCCTGGTTGTTTTCTCAATGAATCAACCAATTACTTAATAAAATGAGTCAACATGTGAACTTCAGGTTACTCTTTTTCTGCAGTTACTAAAGTTAATTAAAAAACATCAAACTCAAATCCATGTTTATGAGCAAAAATTGAATGATATGACAAACAGAAAGCTACGATACATTGACAGTCAGCCCAAATCAGTCCTAAATTTTCACCAACGTGTTTTACATTTGAGTACAAGCAAACAGAGAAGCTGAAATTAGCAGGATATTATTTCGTAACAGTACTAAAAGTCATAAAATAATGGTCAAAATGAATAAATTATTACATAAATAGGATTAAATATGCACAAAACATTTTGGGTGTTTTTTTGTGTATTTTATTTGAGCACCATGGAAAGTGCTATACTGGACAAATAAAAATCTATTTAGTTTTTTAAAAATGTTTTAGCTTTTTCATTACTGTATTGTTTGAAATTTTTGTGAATTTTAGTGGATTTTTTGTGTATATTTCTTCTCCTTTTTTATGTGTTTTATAGTGAATGTTTATGTATTTTCTGGGAAATTTTAGTCCAAAAAAAAAAAAAAAAACAAGACCAAAGAGTCATCTGACATGAAGTGTTTTGACAGTAGCTTAAAATATCCTGTTAAGGTGAAGCATTGGTTAGTCAGGGATTCTGCTAACACTAGGCTAAGGCGTTACTTTGCTTGCACAACCATGTTAAAGGGATAGTTCACTATTTTTTATGTGAATTTGTATAGAATCAGCGTCTTTACTCTGGTGACGTACCCCCGGCAGTGTCCTGTGAGTCGAGTTCTGGTCCGGTTTTGGTCAAAGTTAAAGTAGTCCCAACAGGTTTCCTGGGGTCATGAAATTAAAACGTCTTTCTTCTCAAAATAGTATGTGTTTGAATGAGTGAGTGATTTATTTGCATAACAAAACCATCACAGAACAAAAACACCTTGTAATTGCTTGGAGCTACTTTCTCTCAATAGCCATCAATGCACGTTGGCACTGCTAACAGCTGTGTGTCTGCACGTAGCAGCTGCAAACACTGCCAAACAATTGATGAAAGTAGTTTGCTAAGGCGCACAGCTGTTACCAGCTGCTGTTACGCGCATTGATGGTTTTGTTATGCAAATGATTCACACATTCAAACACATATTGTTTTGAGAAGCAACACGTTGTATTTTGGTGAGTCCAGGAAACCTGCCGGGACTACTTTCTTGACTCACAGGACACCGTTCTATTCCTTTAAGTGCAGCTATATTATCTTTATTATACATTAAATTATTATAGATTAAAAATTAATATTTAATCATGAATTACTCTCAAGCAACCCTGTGATTAACCTGATTAAAATTTGTAATAATTTGACAGCTATAATTTTATTATTTAAAAAAAATATATATATTTTTTTTTTATTTTAACTTTTGTTTCATGCCTCTTAGCAACTCCACCAGTCATATATGCACCAAACTAGAGGAGGTCATTCTTAATAATATCAACCCCGTTTATTTACATGATTCTGAGAAAACATACACTGTTTGAACAAACACCTGAAATATTAAAGCTACTAAAATGTCTGTTCAAAACCACTGACTGTTTTTGTGAAACAACACTTATTATTTGATTATGATGGCTGTGTATTGATTGCTCCTGGTGGACAAGGACGTGCACTTTGTAGTAGAGAAGAGTCCATTTATGTATGCATTCATGTATTTATTTATTAGACCACGGGGTCATTTATCTTCCAAATAGTTTCATTTGCCAGTAGGATAAACCATGTGAGTGGTTGGCCTCTGTCTATCACCATCTACCAGGAGCCCTTTCAGCCCCTCTCTTCCAGTCAGGGATAGAGGTGTCTTATTTAATGCCTGTCATTTACAGATGATTTGGAAGTCGCCCTGGAACAGCCTTGGCCTGGGCTGATAGCACTGGATAAAAGGATTGGCATTCACTAAGAGGGAGGTGAAAAAGAATGGAGCCTGGTGATGGCCACAATAAACAAAGGCAGAGAAAGGCCTGTATATGAGGAGTAGGGGGGGGGGGGGGGGGTCCACAGTACCGTATCTGCTGAGGCTCTTGGTGAAGGTGGAGGAGTTGGAGATGTTATACGCAGAGTTCTGCTTTGGCACCAGGGCGATCACCGACCCGTCCGTTACCTGCACATCAGAAACACCAGCCTCTGTTAAATATACAGTTTGCATTTATTCCTCTAACAAATTTTGGAGGAAACTGGAGAGAGTTATTTTTAACAATGCCAAAATAACACATCTCCATATCTCAAAGGGACGTGATAATTGAATTGAAATACTTTAATAAACCTCTAAGTTTCTTAATCAGTCTAATTATACTGATGGGAATATATCACATTCATAGAGGAAAATTCTTTAGATCCCTCCCCCCCAAAAAAAAAAAAAAAAAAAAAAAAAAAAAAAAAAAAAAAAAAAATATATATATATATATATATATATATATATATATATATATATATATATATATATATATATATATATATATATATATATATATATATATATATATATATATATATATATATATATATATATTAATGAGTTAAAAATGTATGCTAAACAAAAAAAAAACAAAATGCAAATGTGATTATACCATCAGATTATTCCGCAACACTGGGGAACAGAATTTTTTGTAGCGTTAGGTCTGACAGTTATTCTGGTAAAACTTTACTTGACAGGTGAGTTCAGAACACATTCATATCAGCTGTCATAAACTGCACATACAACATTTAGGACTGTTCCATTAGACATGACTCAACATTCAAACCAAACCTTTTATGAATGTGGAAGACAGAACGACGACAACTTTTCTTATAAAATATGAAGTTTTGAATTTTGAAAACTTTATATCCTATTCTAATGTTTGATTTGATTTGCTTTGAATGATTTATTTCGAACATGTGCAAAGTGCAACAATAATCCATACAACAATAATAATAATAACAATGACATGTCTGAAAAGGAGTAGGATGAAGCATTAACTTATTTAATCCTACCCCTTTTTCACTTCCCCAATAACCTGAATTCATCTTATAGCAATATAGTGCATAGTACAAAAATGATGATAATAAAAATAATAACAATAACAATAATAACAATACCAATAATAAATAACTGAAGTACTAAACATATACATATATACAAAAAACGCCTTTCCCTTTTGCCTGCTCTTTAAAATTATCCATAGTATCGCTGCACCTCCCTTAAAAAAGTTTGTAACCTTGTGTGCTGACAAAATAACTCGAACAACTCGATCTACGTCGAGGCGAGAATGCAGCATTCCAAAGTGTAGAACTGCTTTTGCTCAAACAGCTTTCTCTGTAACTTCTATAGCTCACTCACTAACTCACTACCAACAGAGATTTTATCATGTACTACGTACAAAAAATTTGCACAGTTAACTAAGAAGTGGCTGTCAAGTTTGGAGTCATGTCTAAATTTAAATAAGTAAGCGTGTATTTATTGGATTTATAGGGGTGGGAAGGTTTATATGAATTTCTTCTATTAAATTAATTTAATATGTAATTATGTAAATTGTGATAATGTAAATCATGGTCATCTGTCCATTTACATGTTAAAATCAGTGTTAAGACTGTAACCTGTCCTGGGACTACAGGTGAAAATTAGCATTTTTGCTATAACCTGGTACAATGCATCTTTCCTTTGTGGTCAATGTAAAATTGTACACTGTCCCTGTATAACTAAACCAAACTTCAAAACAATTTCCATGAAATTTTCAGTAAAGGTGCAGGGTGGTCCAGAACAGATTCCATTAAACTTTGGTGAATGAAAGTTGGTCAAACGTAAAGGTCACAGTCACCAAAAATGTGTTTTTGCAATGATAAGAAATAGGGCAAGTCAGGTAAAACATGTGTAATGGGGGGCAGGGTTTGTTCTGCCAGACACCACTTGTAATGTCCTGAATTTGGGTTAATTTTTATTGTAGATAGATTTATACAAGTATATAGTGTGAAAACTGTAATGTTGCATCTATACTGTATATTGTCTCCATGGTAACTGCACAAACAACTTTCCACGTAGCTGTAGATGAGTCCAACTGTGATCAAATGGAGTCAGACTACAGCTAATCAGTGGACTTTTGCTCATCTGGACGGTAAACTGTGCAGGAAAAAACTGTATGTGCTAGAAAAAAAAAACCCAGAAATTTTGGAATCAGCATGACAATTTTACTTTTAATCGGCATAAAAATTGAACTCAACAGAATCTTTTAAAAATTGTTCCCCAGTGTAATTTACTTTTTGTTAATACTGTAGAATTTTTGGTATTGTTATACTTACCTCCATATTGTCTGAGGCTATATTTGGAATATATATGTGCTGGTTTCCTTTAATTTTCAATAAAGAAAGAAAGAGAAAAAAATACCCAGCTGAATGTGTGAACCTTTGTACCTGATAGTGAGCCAGCGTATTAAGTCGTTTCCAGTCGTTGTCTATCTTGGTGGTGACGTCTTCATCTTGCAGAATGATCCTGGCCATCCGACCTTGACGCCATTCTTCAGAAACAAGAAACAAAGGTTCGGACTCATTTATATTCTTGTGATCATCCTGAACCTGTCATGTGTGTTATGATACACTGACGTCACATGTGGAATCTAATGCTAATCATCATATTTCATTACAGATGTTACATGTCATATTTCATAAATGATTTATCCAAACTAGATACGTTTGTCTTAAAATGTACCCTTTTGTACGTGTCATATAAAGGTGGCAGGTGCTTTAGTTACGCTTCAGTTTATCCATTAAATCCACATTTTCTGTTAAAAATATACCAACACTATAGCAATCAGACACTATGCATTCTTTCTTCCACTTCACAATTAATTTATATGTTGAAAAATATGTATATATTTTTTGACATTAATTTTTTACTCTCCAACATAAAAAGTAGAGATAACACTTCATAATACCTACACACAATTCATTAAGTATTAACAATTTGTTACCTATTTGCTAATGTCTTGTAAAGCTTCACACATACATGTAATATTAGATTATTTTTAACAGACAAGTGCGTGTTTAAAACTGTTTGTTTATTAAGCAGGTTAACAAACACTGCGCCTGTCTGTTAAAAATAATAACATTTTACAGCCATATGTTAATAATTTGTTAACAAATGGTTTATTTATGATAAATTGTGTATGAACAATACATTAACAAACTATTTACAAATAGTAAATACATAGTGGATTGTGTGTCGGTATTATAAAGTGTGACTAAAGTAGGTGTTGAAACCCCTGGAAAAACACATTCTATATCTGTAACATTAAAACCAGTGGCAAAAGAAACACCATTACTGTTAAAATGTTCAGATGAAGTTGTGGCTAGGGCTGCACGATATTAGAAAACACGGATATTGTGATTTTTTTTTTTAACCCTGTGATATATATTGCAATATGAACGCACAGAATATAACAGCTGTGTGGTGCCGAGACAAATCGTCAAACAGAACATACGTTTCAGTGTCATCCTGTAGTGCAGGGGTCTCAAACATGCGGCCCGGGGGCCAAATGCGGCCCGCTGACAGTTCCAATGCGGCCCAAGGGATGGGGAGAATAATAACCTATTAAATGACTCCATGTTTTCTTCTCAGTTTTTATTTCCCTATAAATAAAATATAAACTTCCAATTTGTCTCATTGTTTGACTGCAAAAAAATATTAAATTACAAAAATATTTACATTCACAAAGTATCCCGTAACAATAAAATGTGAGTAAATGTCTAAAGAAAATTAGACACAATTTGAACCATTTTTTGCTTCTGTTACTAAAGGTTTAGTGTTTTTGTAGAACTGATCCATAATAAAACACATGGACTAATGATAAATTGAGGCAAAATATTTATTTTTCTTATGACATTTAACTTTTTTTTTTTTTTAATATTTGGAGAATTTCTAAAAGTATATTCTTACATTAGTCGGTGTTTTTTTGCACTAAAACAATGTCATTATTGTCATTATTTATAGTTTATTATGTTTCCTTTTTCCCGGTCCAGGCCATTGGAGATCAAATGTGAGTTTGAGACCCCTGTTGTAGTGGAAATAATTAAATAAAATAACAAATAAATAAATATCAATGAATAAAAATAAATAATATTTTTTTTAAAATTGAATAAATCAATTCATTAATAAATCAATTAATTAATTAAAATAAAAAATATAAAATAAAAACAATTGCAGGACCTGCAATGTGACGCTACCGCACACATACATTTTGATGTTGATGCTCAAACTGTTGTGTTAATATGACAGAAAGAGCATAGTTAAGGTTGAATAGAACTACTGTGAGGCTTGTGGGCATTTGGTACAAAAATGGTTAATATTCAACAGAAGGAATGTTTTGGCTTCAAATCAGTTGAGGTGTTATTGTATTGGTCTGTTTTCCCTTGATTCAGTTTATTTCATAACGACAAACCATGTGAGAACTTTCTCTCTGCTGATTGGTCGGATGTGTCTGGGATAACAGGAGTAACAAATGGAAAGTAAGTTTATAATACCTCTGCGTTCACTGACAACCGGTGTTTATTTAGAGCCTTAACATTCAATTCATTACAAGTTTTAAAAAACAAATAAAATAAAATGTAAAAAAAAGTGTGTATATGTGACAGAACATGTGTGTTACACATGTGTGTGTGTGTGTGTGTGTTACATGTGTGTGTGCAGTGTGTCTTACCCAGGTCCATGTCTGAAGCCTTGGGTCTTTGTGAGTAGGGGCTTCCCTTGTAAACAGCATCCAGCAGCTTCTCTTTGACCTGAGTGATGGTGTCACAGTTCAGACTCTTAACCGTCACCTCGGGGGCGTTCTCATTCTCAGGGTTTACGCAGTGAAGCGTCTGGAACAAAAACCAAGTGGAGCAAAAGTCAGACCTAAGTCATGAGGCAGAAGTCGACACACAAAGCCTTTACACGACCAGAAAAGTCCAATAAATGTTAGTCATGAGTGTAGGATTCTATACAGATGGTCGTGACATGTTACAACCAATGTTTGGCGATTGCAAAATAGTCCCTATCAATATTTGCCATTTTAATTTATTATAGGAAAAATCTACATTCATTGAAAATTTTCAACTACTATTTCAATATACTACACATATGGTAGCATTAATAAAAACTATTTTACATTTGTTCACGTGTTCACTTTTTGCCACATTCCGATATTGATTCGATGATATGACGACCCATATCCACTGTTTTCATTGGCTGTGACAGAGTGGTGGTTAGTGGGGCACTGCTGATCTGGAAATTCAAACTGTAAATTGAAACCACTTTTGTGTAAATTGCCATTAAAGGAAGAGCTCCATAAAGAAACAGGTCTATATATATCATATCATAGCTTTTTTTTTTGTTTTGCTCACTGACATTTAGTCTAATAGTAACATATTAGAATGACTGTGTTGGTGCATTTGCTTTTCCCCAACAGTATATTTGGGCCTGGCTTGTGTGTAGCAGGTATTTGAGTCTATAATAAGTCACTATTTACACTTGGGTGAACACCGGTATGTGGTGTTAAACTAGTAGATTTGTCTGTATGTTTCCACTCTAGGCCTGAAGTGCTTTGTTTGGCCTGAGAATGTGATGAGACTGGCCAGATCACGTTCCAGTGCAAACACAAACGACGCTGAGGAGCCGTGTTTACCCTGGAGGGAAGTCCCTTTTCCACTAGTGACACACACAAACACTTCCCACACTCCATTAGCGCCAGACCGTTTGAAGTTGTAACCAAACCTCAACCGCTCGTCCAGCCATTCAGACACAGAGGCAGAAATGAAGCTGGACGTTCTACTGACCAGGGTTTTGTAGTCAATCTGTTGCCTGATGAGCTTGTCCTCACTGAGGGAGTATCGGGCCTCCCCTGTGATGGCGTCGATGGGTCCCTTCTCCATCTGCTGTTTGATGGCACAGTAAAGCATGAACAGAGGCTCCCCAGCACACTCCTGATGAGAAGGACCAGAGAGAGAGAGAGAGAGAGAGAGACAGACAGACAGACAGAGGGGGGGGGGGTAGAGAGAGACAAAGACAGAGAGAGACAGAGGGAGAGAGAGAGAGAGAGAGAGAGAGAGAGAGAGAGAGAGAGAGAGGGAGAGAGAGAGAGAGAAAGAGAGAGAGATACATAGAGATAGGGACAGAGAGAGACAGACAGAGAGAGAGGGGGGTAAAGAGAGACAAAGAGAGAGAGACAGAGAGAGAGAGAGAGAGAGACAGAGAGAGAAAGAGGGAGAGAGAGATAGAGAGAGAGGGAGAGACAGAGAGAGAGAGAGACAGAGATAGAGAGAGACAGAGCGAGACAGAGCGAGACAGAGAGAGACAGAGAAAGAGAGAAAGAGAGAGAGAGAGAGAGAGAGAGAGAGAGAGAGAAAGAGAGAGAGAGAGGGGCAAAGATGGACAATTAGAACACTTGTCAATACAATCAAGAACCATCTGTCACAGGATACAGAATCATATCTACCTGGTTTTAAAGTAGTAAAAAATCCAGTAGTTACTTTTTTTGCACATGTTACTTTTTATTACTGGGCAAACTTTCACATTATATCTGTAATCTTCTGTCTTTGCACTTCATCACATGGTACAGGTTCCTCACAGAAGTTGCTGTTACAGTCTTATACCCCTCATACTGAACTACGGAAAACTGTTTTTTCTTTTTTTCTTTTCTTTTCCATAGCTGCGTTTCCATTACTGTTTTTCGCAAAACAATATCGATATTCCTCAAATTTCAAAAAAGTATATTTGCGCTTTGAACGTGTTTCCATTGACGGTTCCATTGTCGTAACTCTCGTGAAATATCATCCCATGACATTTCCCTGCTGTCACCTTCGGAGCTTCACTTGACCACAATATCACCCTGATATTAGAATGAATGAATCGGCTAATTCTCTCGTCAGTAAAAGTCACTGGCGAACTATTTAAAGACACTAACATGTAAAACAAACCACCTGTCTCACATTATAAGGGTCTGTACATGTGGTCCCTACATTGTCAGACCGAAATATTAAGTGGAAATATACTTTAGATGTGTTTAAATGACAACCGCGAATTAGCATGAAATAGCATTAGCATGAATGAATCGGCTAATTCTCTCGCTAGTAAAAGTCACTGGCGAACTATTTAACGGCACTAACATGTAAAACAAACCACCTGTCTCACATTATAAGGGTCTGCACATGTGGTCCCTACATTGTCAGGTCGAAACATTAAGTGTAAATATACTTAACAACAACAAGAAATTATAAGCAGCCAATGGTTGTTATGGTTACAGTGACTGAGGCTGCCATTTTCACTCTGAGAGAAGTGATCATGTGACTGTGTATGTCACATCCTGTGACATATATTGCGGAAAAAGTGTTTCCATAGTGCTTTTGCGATATATTAGAATATAGAAACGTCTGAAAAACCACCTCATGAAAACGTTTTATCGATATGAGTGGGTTTTTTTCGAAAATTCAGGTGTTTCCATTACCAATTTTTATAGCATATTTACATTTTGCGAATTTTCAAAGGTAATGGAAATGCAGCTTCTGGAATGACTTGCAGAACACATTGGCTTTGGAAGATCTGCCATCATTGGAGATTTTTAGGAATACAATTAATAATATATACACGGAGGACTGTCATTGTTTTTAGACTTACTCCACATACTTTTTAGCAGCCACTGAGTTTTATCGAAGTCTGTCTCCTTTATGTGTTAATGTGTTGTGTTTGTTTATTTCTCACTGATATGGGTTATTGTGTTGTCTCTGTCTGAAACTTCTTGTCTGCTGCTATTTTGCCCAGGACTCCCTGGCAGAAGAGACACTTAGTCTCAATGGGACTAAATAAAAAAATACATAAAATAAAATAAAAACTGGGCGCAATTTCCTTTGTATCAGTTTTTGAGTATTTATTTAATCTGTTTTAAAGCATGTTTTTAGTCATGCTGACTGTGCATTGATATTTAGTTTCTGCAGTGAATCTATGATGTTTTGGGTGAAATGACAATAAAGAAATGGAAATAATAAGAGGAGGAGGAAGAGTAATGTGTCCATGTATTCTGCTTAAAATGGACGTTAAAGTTCGCACACAGTGTAAATAAAAAAACATCCATTTTGGAATGTTAACATTATTGTAATTATATGTCTCTTTTCTGGACTGAATAATTTTATAGGTTATTTAATTGTTTCTTGTTCTTTTGCTCTTGAATGTATTTGTCTTTGTAAAACTTGTCATTCCTTCACTGCTCCAGTAAACACTTTAAACCATGACATCACTATTTCTGACCAATCATATTTCTGCCTGAGCCCAATTATTCTTTTCACGCTGCTCTTCCACTCTAACATCTTCTGCTGCTGCCTCATCACATTCAAAATCTGTACATTATTACAGCCCTTTTTCTGCTGTTAACCACAATATCTGCTCTCATACACTTTAAACTCACCTCATCTATTTTATAAAAGCCAACTTTCTCCTTCACACAAAAAAAAAACAGGAAGAGCTGACGGCTGCAGTTCGACATACTTCTGTATTTTTGGTCAGTCATTTTTGGAACCAGTATGATAACGGCCAGCTGATAGGACTGATATTTTGGGATATATTAGTAATTTAGTCATTTTTAATAGCCTCATGATCTTCTTATTATGCCCAGAAGGTTCTAGCAAGCACAAATACACAACAGCATAAAAACAAGCACATCTATAACCTGTGGGTCCTCGTAGGTATATAATATAATGTAATATAATGTAATATAATATAATGTAATGTAATATAATGTAATGTAATGTAATGTAATGTAATATAATATAATATAACTATGTCTATGTTATTACCTCCGCCAAGGAGTACTGAGGGTGTCACAAGGAACAAATGATTCAATTTTGGAGGTGATCCGGAAGAGATCCTGGATTTTGGATCACTTTGAAATTTTACATTGCAGTAAATGGAGAATACATTTCAAAATGATCCAGAATACAGGATCTCTTTCTGGAAAATTTCATCAAAATCCATCCATAACTTTTTGAGTTATCTTGACCCCACCCAGATCACATTATTCATTATTTCATAAACATTAGTTCTCCTTCATTTTGTTTATTTTTCTAAAATTAAAAAAAATATTATCTTTTTTCAATTTTGTACCATTTGTGTCTTATTATTTTGTTAGTTTCTTATTTATTTTTGTTCATTTTACTGATGGTTTAGGCTGCTTTTGTTGGGTTTTTGAAAATATAAGTTCAGTCCATTTACCATTTATTCAGGCAAATGGTATGAATGTTTATTTATTCCACTGTTTTGATTTATAGAATAGAATGATCTTTATTGTCATTATACACAACACAGTGTACAATGAGATTGAAAAGACAACTTCCCACAGTTCAAAAACACACAAATATACATGCCAACATATGTTAAAACACGTTTGCATGTACATTTACAGTTATCTGACTGCCATCATTTTGTCAAATTAACTGCACATATTTGAGTTGAGCTAAATGAGCAACTTTTAATTCACTTGTTACCAGAAGGTTTAAGTTCATGCCAACTAAATGTTATGTTCTGGGAAATTGTATTTTTAAGTTAATCAACTTAAAATAATTGAGGCAATCGATTAACTTAAATTTTTTAAGTTCTGCTCACTTACAGTGTGGCATTAGAAATAAGTTTTAAATGTCTCTGGGTCTGACCACTGGCATTTAACCATCATCTTTCCTGGTGATGTTGATGACAGTTATGAAAACAGCCTTTTCTTTTCCTCTGTCCATGTGTGTGTTTCTGTGTGTGTGTGTGTGTGTGTGTTTGGAGGACACATTAAACACAGCCCTACATAAATCCTTTCAGTTCTCTCTTTGTGGACGTCTCTCATATGACATGGCGGATGTGAACAGATGTTGTAAATATGTTTTACCACTCTTCCGTCAAAGACACTTGCCAATCAATAGCATCATTATACATCACTCAAGCCCTAGGAAAACACTTCAGAGTGAAATAATAACATTTTCGAGAGGAACAGAGGACACATTTTGGCCGATACTCATGACGAGAGTGTAATGACGGAGCGTGCAGACACTAGACTGTTGGTGTGAGATGCACGAGGGCGACATGAGAACATAAGAAACAACTCATTTATATGTCTCACCTTCAAGCACCCCGGCTCTATCTCTATTTTTTTTAACCCATAAAGACCCTATAGAACAGGGGTGTCAAAGTCATTTTAGTTCAGGGGGTCACATTCAGCCTAATATGGTATAAATTGGGCCGTACCAGTAAAATAATATAAATGATAGGATAAAATTTATAATGTCAACGCCAAAAATTTCTGTTTAAGTGAAAAATAGCAAAATTGTCGAGTAAAAATGTTTACATGTACATCTATCTATCTATCTATCTATCTATCTATCTATCTATCTATCTATCTATCTATCTATCTATCTATCTATCTATCTATCTATCTATCTATCTATCTATCTATCTATCTATCTATCTATCTATCTATCTATCTATCTATCTATCTATCTATCTATCTATCTATCTATCTATCTGTAGTCACATTTTTATCATTTAGTAACAGGATGAATATTGGTAAAATTCCACAAATATTTCAGGTTATTCACATTTTTTTGTATAACGCTCGTCTTTTTTTGTACTTTATTTTACACAACAGAAAGGGAAATTAGTTTAAGGTTTGTTTCCACTATTTGTAGGTTATTATGACAGTATTTTACTAGTCTCATCCACTTTTGACCTAAAAAGATTTAAACTTCCTTGAATATTAATTATCTTTAGTGTCATTTTTGCATTTCACACATTGATGCCAGGGGCCTATGGCGGGCCACATTTGGCCCCCGGGCCTTAAGTTTGGCACCTGTGCTATAGAGAAACCAATATCACCTACTGATTTAAAATGTTTATTATGCGTCAAACTCATTTTAGTTCAGTTTCATGTGATCTGAAAAGGATCAGACCAGTAAAATAATAACAGTGAAAAGAGTAAAATTACAATATATCCATCCATCTCTATCTGACCCACATGAGGTCAAATTGGGCTGCATGTGACCTTTGAAATGAGATTAATTTTACAGCCTTGGCATTACATATCTCCAGCTTGATTTTTTTTTTTTAGCTCAAAAATGTATCCCACAGACTGTATTGGATGCTTTGATGGGTCATGGGACACATGTTTGACACCCCTACTTTATGTCCTTTAACACTTAGAAAACAAATACAAATTCACTGTATATAAAGTGTCTATGAATTCCATGAAAATAACTGTATAAAGAAAATATATTATTATTATTATTACTACTACTATTAAAAATTTTGAGCAGAACATATTCTTAAATTCATTCATATCAAATATAAGACAATTCCATTTATTTTTCACATTAGCAAAGTAAAGTTTCTGCTTCCTGTATGTTTTTTTGTGTTACAATAATGACCAGATTGGTTTGAAAATAAAAGTCAGATTAGAGGTAAGCATGTAAAAACATCACCTGATAGGATTTGTTCATGAAAATATTGTAAGAGAGTGAAGGGAGGAGGGCGAATAAGGACACTGTTAGTGACATGGCGTGTAAACCCTCCCATCTGAACCCCCCCCCCCCTTTTGGTGAGGTACATGACCTTAAGGCAGAGAGAGGAGACTGACAGCACAATAATGACAACGGAAGCTTGACAGATGAAAGAGAGATGAGAGGAAGGGAAGATGTGAGCTAGGAGAAGGAAAATAAAGATCAGTGAGGATGATGTGTCAGCTACAAGAGGAGAAATTATGATATTGGAGAGGACTGAAAAAAGGACATTAAAACCGCAGAGAAGAAACACAGGCCACTTTTATGATCATTGTATAATGTGGTGCGAAGGTGAGAAAAGACACGTCTGAGCAGTGAAAACCTTTTAATAAACACACAGATGAATGTAATGAAGAAATAGAGAGGGTTGTTCAATAGATGCTCCCACACAGTCTGTATAAAACACAACTAAAACACGCAGGCTAAATTCAATTATTCAACGGAAAAATATTACACAAGGTTTTACCTTGAGGAATTTGTACAAGAGGAATGTAAACCAGTTGGTCAGCATCTTCTCTGCAACAGACTCCGTTCTGAAAGAAGAGCAGAAAAATATACAACTTTTACAAAAATACATAAAAATAGGACCAATGCCTCTGTATGGCACTGGTACGTTCTATCAAGAATCAATAAGTTGAATATGTGAGGTTACTAATGTAATGTGTAATGTGTAATGTAATGTTACTAATGTTAGTATATATATATATATATATATATATATATATATATATGATGTGGTTAACATAGAAATTGTTACAAATATAGAGTTAATCTTGAGCACTGACAGGAAGTGTGTGTATAGGTAAGAAATGGTTAATACATAATGAACAACCCATTTATAAATGGGTAATAAATGGTTAATACATAGTCAATTGTGTGTAGGTATTATAAAATAAAATAAATAAAAGTCTATGTTTGACTTCCTATCAGTGTTCAATAATAACTATATCGATATCTCTAACTATTTACAAACATCAAACCATGGCCCATCGTATGTAAGAACATATTTTAAATCTTTCAATAATTGTCAATTTTTTAAAAATTAAATAAAATTAAAATAAAAATGTGTCAAAAATGCGAACAAACTTTGAAGGACATTATCCCAAGGAAGCTACATAAAACATAGAAATGAAGCCAGCTTGTAATTTTTTCAAAGAACGTTTTCATTGACATTGACTTTGACCCTTTAAGGTCACTCAAGGTCAAAGGTCATGCCCCCAAATGAAAGTCCAATATATGACTTCAAGAGATATTGATATCTTTAACTATTTCCATGTTATACGCATCAAAATATGGCCCAGTATACATAAAGGTAAATTTTTAATAAATCAAACTTCATCAAAGAATCACAATTTGTCAAAAATCTAAACAAACTATATAGACATTGTCCTAAGAAAGCTGCATATAAAATTTCAGATGAATCCGACCAGGTGTTTTGTGGGAAAAAACGTCATATTAGCTTAAGGCTTATCGACTGTTGAGCTAAAAAGTAAAAACTAGACACAACTTGAATCCCCTGAAATAAATACAAGATGTTACGTGGATTGGCTTCCTCTTTGATTCACAACATGAGACTGTAAACCTTCTTTACACACACACACACACAGACACACACACACACACACTTCACCACAGATTTACCGCAGCGGTTTAATGCACAGCAGTTTCTCTCTGATAGAATAGAAACCTGTCGCTAAAGCCTTTCTGAAGATCTGACTTGGATCTCTGCTGTTTCTATGTTGTTATAGTCACAACAGTATTTGGATTAGGAGTAAATCCATTCTCCCAGGACGCCATAGGCTGCGGTCTGTCAGGCTGCTCACAGATTTATGTGCGAAATTGTGTTTGTCAACATTCACCCAAAATCTAAATATCATATTACGCAGTTAAATAACCCATAAAGACTCAGCGCTACATTTGTCGCAAGTGATTTATCTCCATTTGTTATAATGTTATGTGAATTTTGCATTTTTTCTATATTTTGTGTATTAATTATGTGGATGTTTATTAAACGCCAGATAAAAATTGAGGGTTGCGATGTCAGAAACACAGATAACTGGAGAAAAAGTGGCTTTGAAATTAACTGAACATAAAACAAATGTCTCCATTCACTCCATGGGTTTTACTGGTAAATCATTGTAGAAGGTGACGGTGTTTCCACGGTAACTATGGGTCATGGGTCATATCTGATGACCATGAAAAGTAGTTTTAGTTGAAATATTCAGAAAAATTCAACAGTTTTTTTTCCCCGTTCATGGAACTGATGTATGGACATAAACAGGTGTCAAATAGAAAGTGATTTTGAAAAAAAATAAAATAATAATAATTAAAGTTTCTTTCTTGCCAATTTTTTCTACATAATTTATCATTTTCTAAATATGCATTAGCATTTTGTTCATTGTGTTGCTTATTTTGTTTATTTTTCTACATCTTGGTTTTTATTATTTTATTACTTTTCTTGAATTGTGTTCCATTTGTGTCATACTTTGTTCATGTTACTTAATATTTTGTTGCTTTATTATTCATTTTTGTTCATTTTTATTGATCACTTTGTCTGTTTTGGTCCATTTTGTTCATTTTTCTACATTATGATTTTGATTTCATTATTTTTCTTCAATTTTGTTCCATTTGTGTCTTACTTTGTTCATGTTATTTCTTATTTTGTTGGTTTATTATTAATTTTTATTGATCGCCATGGCTGTTTTTGCTTGTTTTATTGTTTTATTGTTTATTATTTATTATATATTCATTTTTACTGTGGAACTGCTAAAGCTTCAGGTGTTAAAGCAGGGGTCTCAAACATGTGACCCAGCAAAGGTTCCAATGCGGCCCCCAGGATGAATTTGCAAAGTGCAAAAATTATATGTAGTCAAAGCTGTGGAACTGAGTTTAGTTCAGGTTCCACATTCAGACCAATATGATCTACAGTCAAATTATAGCAGAATAAAATATTAAAAGAATTACTCCATATGTTCTTCTCATTTTGATGTGAAAATAATGTAGATAATGCCTATAAATAATGACAACTTCAAATTTCTGTCTTTCTTATAGTGGAAAAAATAACATTAAATTGGGAAAATATTTACATTTACGAACTATCCTGTAACAATAAAATGTGAAAAACCTGAATGAATATGAACAAACTGAAATTTCTAAAGAAAATTAAGCACAATTTTAACACTTAGGTGTCTTTGTAGTAGATCTGATCCATAATGCACATGCGTAAATAATGAATTGAAGCATAATATTGTTAGACTTGCACGTATTTCTCTTGAGATATTTCATTTTTTTCAGGTTATTCACACCTTTTTTGTTGGATAATATTTTTTAAAGCAAGCTCATAAGGTAATAAGGTTTGTTTGCACTAAAACAAACACAACAAATTGGAATTGTTATTTAATATGCTATTATTTTACTGGTCTGGCCCACTGGAGATTAAATTGGGCTGAATGTGGCCCCTGAAAGGAATGAGTTTGAGACCCCTGTGTTAAAGAATTGAGATGAAACATTTCAAATGTCCCTGCTTCAAATGGTCGCAGCAGACGGTACGACTGAATTCATGTCCCTGTATTTCCCTGATTAAATAAAGAATAAATAAGAGATACAATTAAATCTAACCACTAAATGCTCATCAGGCTGTGTCTGAGCATATTATGGGAATATGAGTAAAATAAGTCCTCACTTCTGTGTCAGGATAATACCCTTTAACCTTTCTAACAGCTGTATTCATGAATATCACCCTCGCCGTGGCCTGTGTTCCCTGTACATGTTGTATCCAGAGCGGTTCCCTCGTTCTCCACGTCTTCCTCACCTCCTGAGCAGCAGCTTTGGGTGGTTTTTACTCTCCAGGTTTCTGTCAATCAGGTCCGACAGCAGCTGTTTGAGGACCCCGGTGGCGTACTCCATCTCCCCCTGCAGGGCTGTCATGATCAGAGACGCCACGTTGCCTCGATCCCGCATGGAGAAGGATCTGAAAAATGCGATAAATCTCTTACTATTAATTAACATAAATATTTGATCAGCGCAGCTTTTGTTACTTCATTTCTTAAGTCGTTCTGTACAATCCATGTGCATTATAAACCTCATTTAGCAATTCATTTAAATATTAATCCCTATTAAAATCATCTGCATAAATTACTACCGTTACATAAACCATTACGTTAAGTGCTTTGTAGTTGTTTCTTCTCTCAGTTATTTTTGCCTCCTGTTGAAAGCTGACATGATAATCGCGAACAAAAACAAACTACTGTATAGATCACCTACTCATTTTTTTTCTCTCACCTATTTTGTTTAAATAAAATTGCATGGATTTTTATTTACAAGGTGAGAAAAAAAAAAAGAAAAAAGTCTCATCTAGTGAATACGATGCAAAAATCTTATTCTTACCAAGTGTATTTTTTCCTAATTTCTAGTCAAAATGTCATCACAGTTCATTAAAGACATAATCACCTAAAGCAGAGGTGTCAAACATAAGGCCCGGGGGCCAAATCCGGCCCATCAAAGTGTTCAATCTGGCCCCAATTACACTAAGATATTAACGATCAATGGTGTAAAAATCATTTTAATTTAGGTTGCACCTTCAGTATAATACAATTTCAATTGTGTCAGACCAATAAAATGTATTCATAAGATGTAAATAATTAAAACTATAGATTTTTATCTTTGTTTTAGTGTAAGAAAGTAAAATGACATGAAAAACCTTACATGTCTTTAGAGAAGTCAGTGTAATTTAGCCAAATTTCTGTCTATTACTAAATGTTTTGTGCATTTGTAACTGCAATATAAGTTATAATTGAGGCAGAATATTGTTAAAATTTAATTAGTTTTTGTTTTATTGTTTTTGTTTTGTTTTATTCCGATTTTCATACTGTCACATCTGTCTAGTTTGAAAAAATAAATAGTCTATTGTGAGAATGTAGAGAGTATAAAGTACAGATATTTATAGAAAAATGTAGGAAGCAAAAGTAAAACGTTGAAAATAAATACTCAAGGAAAGTACAGATACCTAAAAAAAACTACTTAAGTACAGTAAACTAGTGTATGTAAACTTATGATCAGACTCATTTGTCGTCAAAGCAAACACATTTGTTTGATGATAAATGATACAATTCATCTACTAAACAAACATTTGTATTATCATTCATATTCTCTGAAAAATGGACAAAGAATCCCAAAGTTAGTGACGGTATGTAAACTTATGAGCACAACTGTACATTACATATTGAGCGGCAGAAACCCAATGTGGAAAAAAGGAAAGTACACTGAGATGGCGAGTAAATGAAGGACACAAACCTTTGAGCCTCCAGGGTTCGGATGAACGTCAACAGGAAGTGTTTCTTGGTCAGCAGCTGGCCGAACAGCGTCAGAGCCTTTTCAACATTTGCCTGGACCTGAAGGACGGAAGACAGAGAGAGAAGTCAGACAACGACAAACATCACAAACTATGTCAGTGTTTCCTAAAGTGTGGGCCGGTCCTCCTAGTGTGGGTTCAGTCCTGGGAGTCTTTTTTTTTTTTTTTTTGGTTCCTTCTGGTTAGAAGATGTAGCAGGTGGAATTAATGTGTTAGCGTTTTAGCACCCTGGACTCATTTTAGGGATGTGCAACATCTTTACTGTCATAGTTGTAAGATTACTGAGGAGCTCCTTTAGTGACAAACTAAGACATCCTAAGTGTGTGAAGGAAACATATAGCAGGTCCTTTCTTCCTGCAGCTGTCAGGATCCACAACAGAAAGTACAACAAACAACCCCTACAATAATGTACAATTAACAGTAATAAACAGTGCAATTAATGTGCAATAGTGCAAATATAAATATAGGTTAAATAGTGTATATATAGTGTGCACAGAAATTGATAGGTTTTTTTGAAATAATTTTTGTTGCTGTGCTGCTGTAAACCTGGAATTTATTAGTGGGACTAATAAAGGAATATCTTGTCTTATCTTATCTTATCTTATCTTATCTTATCTTATCTTATCTTATCTTATCTTATCTTATCTTATCTTATCTTATCTTATCTTATCTTATCTTATCTTATCTTATCTTATCTTATCTTATCTTATCTTATCTTATCTTATCTTATCTTATCTTATCTTATCTTATCTCATACTGGTCTACAAGTAAAATTCTTCTGGAATAAAACTAATGAAATGTTACCACATGTGTCACTGATAAAGAAAACTCAAGTCTCAAATGCTATTTGGCTCAAGTTTCCAAGATAAGTCCGTGAAATTGTTAGAATGAACAAGAGAATAGGTTTTAGTCCAAATGAATATTGGTCTTAGATCTACTTCAAAACACTGTCTGCACATTATGATCCATTCACTTTACAGGTTCTTTCCAGTGGAATATTAACAAATCCATTGTATACATAAACACCATACACATATGTACATAAACCACCATATATGAAACTCCAGCACAAAAACCAGTCACTTGGGTCAAATTTCAGAAATTCATATTTGATATTTATCTGAAAGCTTATTAAAAATGCTTGTGTGAAACTAATTCAACCAATCAGAGGCTGTTTTTCAACATCGCCCTAGCAACAAGGGATTTAGTTTAGTCGAGAAGGCTTTGTTTTGAGGCCTCCCATTGGTTCAAATGTAGAATTACATAGATTTTTATTTAAGGGTTGTATAGAGGGAACCCTGATCTTTCCAACGGTACCAAACATGACGGGTAAATACCTAATGTGAGCGCAAAGGAAAGCTGTGTTTTGAGCCGATTTTTATTTATTTTAGACTTAATTACTGTCAGAGTCAGTGTTGTTCTTCCTAAAAGGCATGATTTGAAGCACTTACGGTAGGAATTTCACAAAAACTCATAGTTAGAAGTGTTTAGGAGACATTTTACTTGGATTTTATGCATAAACTTCAACTTCGATAATTTTGACCCATTTAACCTATTTCAGTCTATAGATAGAAATACTGCTGTGAGACTTGTGACTGGGTTTGTGCTGGAGGGTCATATATATATGTGGAATAACACACCATCATATATAGTAAAAACGTGAGCTAACCAACATGTTCATCATTTCTTTTCTGATTCATCTTTTTTAAGTATATACACATTGAATGTCTGACAAAATATAGATCACTAATGGACTTTTTGTAAAGGTAACACCCTGTAGTTACCTTTACAACAGCAGAAGAGAGACTAAAATACTCACTTCTGCTGTTGACAGGTAAAAAGCTGTAGACTAAGAAACACTAATACATTTAGATTTTTGTTAGATATGTTAAATAAACATATTAATTAAGATTAACCCTTTCATACATGAATTATGAGAACCTTAATCAAGATATTTTTTACTGAGTGTTATTTTATAAACTTAATACTCTATATGGACATGATGTTTTATTTTAGTTTTGTTTTGTAATTATTTGCAGACTGACAAAATAATCGGTCAATATTCCCCCCAGTGTTGGAAACTAAAGGTTACAGGCAACACTTGGGACTAGTCTGAAATACAGCAGACTGTAAATGATGTGATTAAAAATAATAAGTGTCTTTATAATAGACATTTTTGCCAAACATCAGTCTTTTGATTTGACACAATAATGCAATGAATTAAAATGAAAATACCTGAACTTGTGGACTTTTCTTAGTATAATTGCAAATTTCCTTTTCTTTAATCTGATATGATATTGTCTCAGAGAGCAGTTGTGTTGAGTTTATTTGCATTGTTCAAGCAAAAAAAAATAAAAATCACAACAAATTATTTAAGGAAAAGCAAAATAGTATTAGAATATCAGTGTTGTGTGGTTATTGAGGGGGGCCTGGGAGATTTTTTTGTCCTCCAAATAATAATAATAATAATAATAAACTTTATTTATATACCTTTCATACAAAAACTGTAGCCGAAAGTTCTTCACATTGATTAAAAATTAAAATACAATTTTAAGACAAGGGTGAAATAAGAAATACATTAAGATTTGATTGCATGAAATTATAAAATCACAAAAGTACAAAATAAACAGATTATACATACATTATAAAATTTCAATAAAATAAATAAGAAATACATGAAGATTTGATTACACACAAAATATAAAGAATATAAAGAATAAGGTCACAAAATTGTGACCCCATTCTTTATCTCCCTTCAAAGGCTGATGAAAATAAAATTAAAAAAAGATTTGGTTTTAAATATACTCTGTGAACTGGCTTCCCTGATGTTTTTTGGAATTGTATTCCATAACTTTGGTGCAAAGGCTGCGTCTCCTATTTGCTTTGTAATATATCTAGGAGTCACTAAAAGTCTGCGTTGGATGACCTTAGTGTTCTAGTTTGGACAGAACTGATCAGTGACTTTGAAATATAACTGGGTCCTGTTCCATTTAAGCCTTTAGAAGTGAGGAGTAGTATTTTAAAATCTATTCTGTAGGTTACTGGTAACAAGTGCAGGGAAACCAACACTGGAATAATGTCTTGGTTCTGGTTAGTAACCTAGCTGCAGAATTCTGGATCAGCTAAAGTCTGTCTGTGGTGCTTTTTGGGAGGAATGTGAAGAGTGCATTACAGTAGTCCAGTATGCTGGAGATAAAAGCATGGAGCAGTTTTTCAGCATCCTTTTGATTTATAATTGGTATTACTTTGGCTATGTTTCTAAGGTGGAAGAATGATGTTTTAGTGACTTTCTTTATGTGGGACTTAAAGTTTAAGTCTGAGTCTAGAGTGACTCCCAGACTTGTCACTTCTGGTTTGATCCAGGAGGTGAGTTTGCCCATCCTACTCATCAGCATTTCTCTTTTTGCTTTAGGGTCGACAAGTAGAATTTCTGTTTTGTCCCCATTTCATTTCAGAACATTTCTGCTCATCCATTGATTTAGCAAGGGATAAAGAATCTGAAGTGACAAAACCCGTTGCCATGAGCAGCGGGCGTTAACGACGCAGCGGGCGGTTTAAAAAAAAAAAAAAAAAAAAAAATCGGCCCCGCTGACGTCATTCAAAGTGAACGGGAGCTGCCGCAACGTTCTAGAGGGCCGTAGAATAATTGTCATAAGGCAGTTTGTAATGGAATGGATGATCTTAGTGTTCTAGTTTGTACATAACTGATCAGTGAGTTTGAAATATAACTGGGTCCTGTTCCATTTAAGGCTTTATAAGTGAGGAGTAGTATTTTAAAATCTATTCTGTAGGTTACCGGTAGCCAGTGCAGGGAAACCAACACTGGAGTAATGTCCTGGGAGCCCAACAGAGAAAGGATGGAGAACCGGTGCACTATACAAAGCCAGTAAAACAGTGTGGAATAAGTCTTGCCTTCCACGTGTTATGCATGTGTGACTTTTTATAAAACTGAACAATTACAGCACATGCAGTGTCCACTTCAGGTGTTTTGAAACAGCAGCCGACCCACTGTCAGCCTGACATACTGTACTCACACACACTGAGTAGGACACAGCATGTGCTAAAGCCATTACCGAGTACAAGAAATATACATGAGGAAATAGGACAACTAACTATGATCACAGACACATTCTGAACACATCTGCAAGCAATGTTTTTCACCCCGTGATGAGGCGAAATGAGGCATTTAACAGACAAGGTAAAACTTGATTGTCTACTTTCTCTCCTGCTGAACTACTCATCTGTCACTGCCCTGAATGATTTTAGTAAACAATTTGACAGTCTTCTAAACATCAGGAGGTGAATTACTCAAAGCATACTTCACTCAAATATGGATAAAGAAAGAATCTTAACCATTTGTCCAAACCAGGGGTGGGCAAATCATTTTCTAATGGCGCTACATAAGAAACGTTGACATTTCTTAAAGGCTGGACTAATCTGAATGGAGTACTAATAAAAGGTCTAAATTAAACAATACAAGTGACACAATAAAAATGTGGAGCTCAGCTGTGTTTGACTCCACTCATCGCATCTGTACCCTCTGGTTCTTATCACTTAAAGGGATAGTTCACTATTACATTTACAGTTCACATTAATTTGTATAGAATCAGCGTCTTTACTCTGGTGCACCCACAGTGAATTACCCCGACATCCTGTGGGTCGAGTTCTGGTCAAAGCGAAAGTAGTCCCGGCAGGTTTCCTGGAAATAAAAGCTGTGTCTTCTCAAAACAATATGTGTTTGAATGAGTGATTTATTTACATAACAAAACCGTCACAGAACAAAAAACTCACACCTCATAATTGCTTTGAGCTACTTTCTCTCAATAGCAATTAATGCGCGTTGTCACTGCTAACAGCTGTGCGCCCTAGCAAACTATTTTCAGTTGTTCAATAGTGTTTGCGGCTACTATGTGCAGGCGCACAGCTGTTAGCAGTGACAATGCACATTGAGAGAAAGTAGCTTAAAGCAATTATAAGGTGTGAGTTTTTGTTCCGTGACAGTTTTGTTATGCAAATAAATCACTCATTCAAACACATTGATTGAAGAACACACCGGTTTTATTTTCATGACCCGAGGAAACCTGCCGGGACTACTTTCCGTTTGACCGAAACCAGAGCAGAACTAGGCTCACAGGACACAGTCGGGGGTAAGTCACTGTGGGTGCACCAGAGCAAAGACAGTGAACTATCCCTTTAATGTGTTTGTCCAAGCAAAGTGACGCATTAGCCTAGTGTTAGCAGGAACCCTGACTAACCGATGCTTCATGTTAATATGGTATTTTAAGCTGCCGTCAAAACACTTCATGTCGGTTGACTGTTCTGTCTTGTTTTTTTGGTTTTTTTGTATACTCAAATTTCCTACAAAATACATAAAAAATCACTATGAAACACAAAAAAAAATGCAGAGAACAAATATAACAATCCACTAAAATTCACAAAAACTTAAATGAACACAAAGTGATGAAAAAGATAAAACATTCAAAAACTCTTCCAAAAATAATAACAATAATAGATCTTTATTTGTATAGCGCTTTATATGGTGCTCAAATAAAATACACATAAGAACACCCAAAATATGTAGTTCAAATGTATTCCTATTAATGTAACAGGAACAGACAGGACACGGTTGGGGGTAAGTCACTGTGGGTACACCAGAGTGAAGACGGCGATTTTATACAAATCCATGTGAAAAACAGTGAGGTAGGTATCCTTAAAAGTTCAGTTCAGAGTTTGTATTAAAACTTATAAAGTAAAAGTTCATTATTTTACTATTAAAACGGAACCGTGACAACCCGTGGGCCATACATTACCCCAGATCTGGTCCAAACCAAACAGCCAGGCCACCCATCATACTCATACACACTCTTATAACTTATAAACACAGCTTCTATATAAATCATGTTAATCTGAATGCTATTGCTAACACTAAGTCTACTGCTAACTTACTGATATCACACAACACCACTACCTGACAAACATGTTCAACAGCATCATTTACCTTCAGCTGCTAGTTTGTTAATATAATGTAAACCTTACATTGTGTATAAACACATTAATTAGCTTATGAGCTGACAGAGTATGTAATGCAATACCTGCACCCCCCCCCACCCCACCCACACATCATCTATACTGTTGATAATCCCAATGCTGTCTCTGATATAATAATAACTATGAGTATAATAATGATGAGGCTGCACATTACAGAGTTGTGATATATGGATCATCAAGCTGCAGGTGACAGGAGAAACTTAGCGAACACTTACTAATTTATACTCGCATTTATTGCTTGTCTTGTGTTATCAACAACTATCCTGTGTAGATATATGAAAATGCTTTTTAGGTCTAAATACAGTTTGAATTGGCTAATGTAACATGTTACTGGTAGCTAACATTATTTTATATACAGTGATTACAATTTGTTTTATTTTTTTTTAATTTTTTGATTTGTCCAGATGAGATATGTGATACTGTATGTGAGATGAAAAAAAGAAAAGTCAAGTGATTTCAATGTCAAGATGTTCAGAAGATACTATGTGACCTGTGAAAAGTGGATCTCTATTCTACTTGGCTGACTTTGGGGCAAAACACAGTCAAAATCCATAAATCAAATTCACTTTTCCCATTGGATGAATGTGACAAGGGGCGGGGCTTTGGAGAAACCATGTGACACTGAAAGAAGAAACCATCCTCCAGTGATCGTCTAAAATTAGTTTTTATAGACTTCAAGTATTTTTAAAGTGAATAAGTTTCTCATAATTTTAATTCATGAATTAATCAATTAATGAACCTTCTATTTCTAGATAAGTGGACTATTGGCTTTAGAGTTCAGACAATCAATTGTTCTTGCAAGCAATTCATTTATTGATTATCTCCTTCAATCTAACTCAATTACACAATTATTTCAACTGCAAAACAGACAAATGTGACAGACAACGTGTCCTTTATTCCAGAACCAGCTGAAACATTAACCAGAAAAAGTATAAGTATAAAGATAAAGGGATATATATATATATATATATATATATATATATATATATATATATATATATATATATATATATATATATATATATATATATATATATATATATAAAGTAACAGTGACACTGCACTTTTATTCGGTTATTTTAGTTATTTATTTTATTTTTAATTTTTACTCTTGACTTTTCTCTTTTCTGGAGTTTTATTATATTTGTCTTTTATTAATTTGATCTTAATTATTTTATTATTTTATCAAAAAATGCTGCTATATTGATGAGTGGTGGAACACTGAGCACTTTGTTCTGTTTTTTTGTACTTTATATATACTTGACAAATGTGCCTTCATTATATGTCTTGTGTGTTATATGTTAGAATCAAATGTTCACCCTGACTGCAAAACAAATCAACCCACAGGTACTAATAAAGTAACCTTGAACTGTGATGTACACAAACAAAAAAAATAGAAATAATAAGAAGAACAGTGTGATCATATATTTAAAAATATCAATGTGTCATATGCTTCATAATAACCATTTGTGAGAAACACAGCAATGGATCCAATGTTCGTAGTAAAATTAAGAAAATTGAGCTTTCATTCAGGAAAATGGGAATTAAATTTTTATTTATTCATTTATTTATTTTTAGATTGGACTCAATTAACCCCTTAAAAAAGTTGCCACTGGAAACTAAAAGTATCTACTGATCTAAAATGTTGCTGATCAATACATGTAAATAATTACAGTTGACTCATTTGGATGTTCAGAGGATTGTTCGTTACTATGGAAACGCTGTTATCTTCTACACCATTGATTCACCAGTATAACCCATGGAGTTTGATCAATGACAGTGGATGGAGACACTTGTTTTATGTTCAATTAAATTCATCTTCACGGAAAAACTAACTTTTTTTTTTCAGTTTTCTCCATTTCTGACACACAGTAATAACCCTCAATTTTGATCTGAGATTTGATGAACATCTACATCTGGGGTTCCATTAATAATTGAAAGGTAAATGTTTTGGGCCCTTCATAAAATAATAAATTATCTGTAACCCTCTGGTGTATGTGTATGTACGTGGTGTGTTCCATAAGTGGAGTAACTGCCTTAATTGACACAAAAATGAAAGTGAAATTTAACATTGGACATCCATCTCGTGGCTTCTATCCCTCTCTTTTACTCCAGAGTTTACACATAATTTTCACAACTACTAACCTATATCTACTGCACCCCTAGGAATGCTGGGCTCCATGAACGTGTCATGTTTACCCTCTTTAATGATGCCCCAGATACTACATGAATAGTAAATGAAATATTGGAAAATGCATGATTTCCACTGATTAAAAAGCAAAACACAGAGAATAATAATAATAATAATAATAATAATAATAATAATAATAAAAGAAAAACAAACTGAGGTAAATCATTTAAGAAAGGCTAAATAGAGATAGGAAGTGCCACACATGTAGCACTGGGTCACTATGGATTAATCAATGAATCGTTTCAGCTCTAGTTGGCTTCATTGTCACTGTTGTCTGTTCATTGGAACATTTAGCCCATCAAGTTTTTTTTTAAAGTCTGATCAGGCATTGTAAAGAATCCCACTGTGACAGAGCTACTTGTGTCACATGCAGAGACTTGTGTGTGTGTGTGTGTGTGTGTGTGTGTGTGTGTGTGTGTGTGTGTGGGTCAGAGGTGCTTGTTCCAATGGTTGACACCTGTCACTACTCATCAACAACACACTAACCCCCTGTAGACGTTGTCCTCATCGCTCTAATTCACTCCCTCGCACTTACTGTATTGTCGCCTGTTTCACATCATTGGTCTTTTCCCATTTTAATACCCCACCACCACACCCACCCACTGCCCTTTTGTCTTTGTGTGTTTCTCTAACACACACATATCCACAGACACAAACACACATTATTTCCAGTTCTTTCTTCCTACTGTTCTACTGTAACATCTATTCTATTTCTCCTCCAATGTGCTATAATGAAGTGTCTGGGCCTCTCTCTAAAGTGCTAAATGAGATTCTCGGGCCTTTGGGGCTTGATGGTGAGCGTGTGTGTGTTTGCATGTGCAAGTGTGTGTGTGTGTGTGTGTTTGGGAAGAAGAGCAGGAAAGAGACAGATGGAGACGCATACTTAGTGCTCATAATGTCTATGTTCAAAGATTCAAAGAGTCAGCGTCAGTACATCCACCTATGTGTAGGACTGTGCATGTACATGATTTTCATCTGACGCTAGTGTGTGTGCATGTGTGTGTGTGTGTGTGTGTGTGTCTTGTGTGGCTTAGGGGAGAAAGCAGTCA
Organism: Siphamia tubifer; assembly: GCA_020466265.1. Classification (NCBI taxonomy): domain Eukaryota; kingdom Metazoa; phylum Chordata; class Actinopteri; order Kurtiformes; family Apogonidae; genus Siphamia; species Siphamia tubifer. Next base: position 30,978,458 of record CM035789.1, read on the forward strand.
CACAAAGCAATAAAGCCAGAAGCGCTGGTTTACACAGGCCATTGGATTATACCGCCAACCCCTGGGGGAAATACAGAGAGAAAGGAAGGAAGTCTAGACATAACTGGAAAATACGTAAGCGCCCTTTACCTCCAAGTCCCACATCAGGTTAAATAAAAGGAATTGGATCAAGGTGGTGTTTTCGACACGTTGTCACCGGGTGTCCGTGGATTCTCTAACATCTATGCACATCTAAGTGAGCTATTGGTAATAACAGAGCTAAGGATTCAACTGCCGTTTCCCAGGAAGCTGAGTGTATATGAACGGCAAGAGAATCGATGTATTGACTGAGGTACGTTTGACTCCTAGATACAAGGCGGTGCTACATGCGCTTTCGCTCCATATGTGCGGGACTTGCTATTTCCACGCCACTTCAACAACAATGGGCGGGGTTAAGGTACAACCCCAGCACTGTCTGTCCTGAGGAGGCAGGACAGACACATACATGGAACCAATGTATGAAGCCTGGCATCTCTAGTACCACAACATGGCACGTCAACTATAGAACCGAGATCTATTTAAAATGTCAATGTCATTGTCAATGAATGAATATAAAAGTGTGAGGGTAAACTCATGCAATTAGAAACAATTCGAAATTGTGTGCTTCGGTGTAGTCTAGGCCTACTACTGTATTTCACATTGTCTTGGGGATATTACGGAGATATTGTGGACCCCCCCCCATTCCACGATTATTTCACTATGTCATAGAATATGGTCCACTGCAATAAGTGGACCTTCTGAACGACCACCAACAGTGGTGACTACGAGCTGTTATTTATCAAAAAGTATCGGGGTATAGTTGGATATTGGATAGTTTAATAACTGGACCTTCGAAGGTAGCCCAGCAACCATCATGATGTAAGACGTAAAAGTGCAGGGGTTGAACCTTAACCCCGCCCATTGTTGTCGAAGTGGCGTGGAAATAGTGAGTCCCCCATATGTGCACAGATCGATCATTCTTCGCCATGTCTCCTTCACTGTTGTCGTCCTCTATGGTCTTCTTCATTGTTCCTCGTCTTCTTCTTCTCTAGTCACTTCTAGAAGGGGGGCGTGTCCAGGCCAGTCAATAGATACATGGCAGAAAACCTCGACTTAGAACCATGTTATCTGGCAAAAATAGTCCAATGATAAAAACATTTCCAAAAAAACATGTGTGAACTGTATTCAGATATGAATGACAAGACTGTTTCAAAAATGTTGGTTGTTGGGTACCCTATCTATTAGCACATTTTCTTTTTGGGGGGGGGTGTTCCCTTTCATGCACATCTATTGTCAACTGTTCTTGTAAAGTATGTTTTAATTTCTGTGCATGAATAAAAATATCTGAATTAGAATCTGACATGTTTTCTTAGAGAATCTTTATTTTATAAGTTGGTTCACACACTGAATGTTGTCCTCTGCCTTTAACCCAACACTAGATCATACATATATGCATCATACACTGCATACGAGGAGCAGTGGACTTGTCATATCAAGCGCCAAGGGAGTAAATGGGGGGGGGGTTAAGTACCTTGCTCAAGGGCACATCAGCCAACAAACTATAACCCGACTCTCCAGTTGACTCTCCAACCATCTTGGCCAATAATTAAAATCTTATCAAGTGTATTTTTGTCATTTGTAGTTCAAATATCAACTTACTATTAAAATAAGACATAATCACCTAAAAAGTAACTTTTCCGTGAGATATGAGAAGTTATTTTTACACAACAGATCTTGAAAATCATGATATCATACTGTTGTAAAATTATTTTCACTCGTTCCAATGGTAGATATTTTTGGTTAATTTAAGCTTTTTTTTTTCTTAATGCATTTTTTTTTTTTGCTTAATTCAAGCCAAAAAAAAACTCCCAATGGAAAAACTTACAATTATGTGAGTAATATTTCTTCAAATAAGATTTTCAAGAGGTCTTGTGTAAAAATCTCACTGAAAAGTTACTCTTATTTGAGTGTGATAAGATCTTTTGACTAGAAATGAGGTAAGATCTGAGTTAACCAAGTCGTCAGGGATAGGTGGCACATGTTTTTTTTTTTTTTTCTTTTTTTAGTTAAAACTTGTGTTAATTATTGGTTTGGTCTTAGTGTCATATGTTGTAATTTATTCATTTATTTATTTTTTACAACAGGCTATTTTGGGTTAGAGCCATTTCTGACCATAGATGCACATCTTCTAGACTCCACTATTGATCATCCACATCAATCACTGTCCAACCTGTCCATTGTCTGTCTGTCTGCACCCCCCCCCCCCCACCCCACCCCCTGTCTGCTACTGAAAATGGAAAATTTGAACAAAGACTTGGATTGTGCAAAAACACAGATATGTTTTTTTTTTTTTGTTATTTGCAATAGCTTTATCAATTTTAAAGCCACTATCATTGTATTATGATTATTCTGATTATCATTGTCTTGTATTGTAACTGCTAAGTACACTTCACTTTTAAACATTGACTGAAATATAAACTACATTGTTCACAGACTATTAATGCTGTTTGCTTTGCTCAATCAGCTGTTACTATAGCTACTAAATATTTTATGGTTATATTTAGACAATAGCAGCATTCGATTAAGGCTAATTAAAAGTATCAGCACTTGGTTTTATGTCACACAAATTAAAAATGACATGAAGAATGTATAATAAAGTGTAATTACTAGTTGTATTTTTTTTTTAACATACCTATACATCCAAACACATATATACATATATATTCATGTAGTCACATTGTTGAAAGCTAATCTACACTCATATACTTTATACTTACTGAAGAAAACAAGACGTCAACAAATATGAACATTAAATTCTAAAAAAAATTCCTCATTTACCCAGATTTCAGTTGTTATTCTACGGCCCTCTAGAAGCTCCCGTTCATTTTGAATGACGTCAGCGGGCGGATTTTTTTCTATAACCGCCCGCTGCCCATGGCAACGGGTTTTGTCACTTCAAATTCACTGTACAATATCACTCCGCAGGTAGTTCGGCCACTTTTAAAGTAAATATTCGCTTCGTTGTAACTGCTAGTTTATCCAATGTTAACCTATCCTGATGTTATCCTGACCGTCGCCAGGAAATCAGAGGAAATTGCCGTCCTCCTCTCGTATAAAATCTCCAGGGCCGAAGTAAATATTTTACCCCGGGTTTAACTCCTCTATGCTGGTTTTTAGAAAACAAGGAGCGCTTTCAGTGAGCTTCGTTTTCAGTATTTATTTGCAAGAACGGGACAACACCTGCTCCGGTCACCAACCTGACTGTGTACATCCGTCTCTCTTTTCTCCACCTAAAACTCTCTTCACCCCCCTTCTGTCTGCCCCGCCTAACCCGCACCTTATTGGCTATTTCCCAACACTAGTCTGTGTTAGAGTAGTGACAGTAATAAACTGTAATAACCCGTAGAATAAGCGGGATAATGCATGGCCCACGAGTTACTATCAGAAAAATATTCCCCAACGTGGTGAACAACACCCCGACGCCAAAGGGTTAAGGTTAAGGGTTAGGGTTAGCTAAGACTAAACACAAAAAAGGCAAAAATAAATGTTGAGAAAGCACCCATGAACTGTGTGTGTATATGTTTCTAGGAATATAAATCCACGTTCTGGATGAAAACGATTAAATGAAGCTGCAAAAGGTCAAACAAATTATTCTTTGACTCCAAAAAGTCACTGCTCCAATCAAAGTCAATGGAGCAGGAGCAGATTCTACATCTTAATGATACTGCTGATTACAAACTCCGCTCTCGAATTTCTAGCTTCGGAGGAGAGTGGTTTATGTTGGCATGCGATTAATTCTACTCCCCCTGGTCTCAGTGGTAACCGGTGTGAGTTTATAAATCGCCTTCTCCATTCAGCTGTGCTAGAAGGTGGATGTATGCGCTGCGAACTGACTTCATTAATAACTTAACACTGATGTATAATGTAAGTAACAACCACGGTTGCCCTGAATCCCGTTTCTCCTCGTCTTCCTTCTCAGCTCTCTTCCCGTCATCCCCCTTTCATGCTTTGCTTCATCTCTGCCATATACTTTCATCTCTTTATCTTTTTTATATTTCTTACGCATTTCTTTTATTCAATCCGCGCATTAACACTCTCGCTTCCTCAGTCCTCACTTCAAGAGATGCACGGTTGAGTGTTTGTCCCATGAGATCAAACTAATGATGATACTCAGACTGTTGGAGTTAAAGCCAATACGGCACAACAACGCTGGTTAAATATTGCATGTGGCTTTGAGGAGAAGCGCATATGGAGAATTCTTGAGAAGCATTTTCTTGGTATTTTTTGAAAGTAATGTTGAACAATCTTGCATGAACTACTATGTTGGTGTATTTAGCAAAACTGCAATGGAAAGATCTTTTTTTTTTTGCAATGGCTACTGAATGAAATAATGAAATGTGGACCCAATTATTCGGCAGATTTTTTTTTGTTTATTTCACGCATAAAAAAAAATAATAATAAAAATCTGCCAAATAGAAAAGGCAAAAAAATAAGATATTTTAAAATAACATCTTTAAGATCGACTGTCTATAAAAAAATATTATACGACAGAAATATATTTTGACTAGAAATGGGAAAAATACACTTTGATTTTTGTAGAGCACTAACAAATTGTGATAAATTTCACTAAAGTAATAGTCTTGTCCGGCCTCCCGATAACTAACTGTGGTATTTCTATAAAGGGTTAACTATCTTACTGTCTAAACCAACCAGCATGGTCAATGGTGTTAGTTAATTAGTGTAGCTACTTTATGTTTTGCTGTTAGGATCTAATTTTGTCTTGTTAGTTGGGCTCAGTTTGGGGTTCGGCTGGTGGTGTACTGACCCGTACCTCCATCTCCTTGAGCACAGGGTGATCCTCGATGCCTGGGAACAAGACCCTCATGGCATAAGTGCGATAATCCAAGAAGGGAATCCCGGCTCCGTCTAACTCCTGGGTTAACTCATGGATGTCCGTCTGGAGCTCAGCAAAAGCTACAAAAACAGAAGCAGATCGTACAAAATATGAAAATTATATCAAGTTAAAACACTGTCTTTTATTAGGGATGGTACCATTATTCATCCAGTTATAATCATTGTACGTATCGAGTCAAAGATTCTGACTTATTAAGACCCAAACAACTGCCACGTAAAAAGTTTAATACCTATTGATCTACTAATGCTTTAAATACATTATTGGTGTAAAACACAGTTCTTCATCTTTTCATGCTCATCAGGTATGAACAATTCAGGTGCTTCATAGTTACCATGGAAACACCATCATCTTCTACAACACTGACTGACCAGTAAAACCAATAGAGTTGAATTAATGACACTTGGATTTATGTTCAGTTCATGATATATTTTCTGATCTTCTGGTAGAGAGGATAATATAATAAATAATGATTCATTACAAAGGATAACTAAACAGAAAAAAATCACTTTCTTGCTTCAGAGAAAACACTTTGTTCTTTAGTTTTCTCTGTTTGTCTGTTTCTTATAAAAAAAAAAAACAACTTTATTCTGAACCTGTATGAACATCTACATTAAAATAAATACAGGAAAATACATGATTTAGATGGAAATATGCAAATAAACAGAGGATAATATTATGATAAATGGTGAGAAATCACTAACAAAAACGCTAAATTCACTATATACACACACAAGTACACATACAAAGATCTATATAAATGACTAAATAGACAAAAAGATCAATTTAAATTAAAAAACTGGCTTGTTTATCTTAAAATGTACATGTTTGTTTAAGGTACTTAGGGTTAGCCATTTTCTAATGCTTGGTTTGCATTTCTTTCCATGATAGAGTGAAAAAAATGTGGGTCCTACCACCAAAGTAGCACTAGGTCTTTATAGGTTAACTTAAAAAAAAACAATTTAAATAAATGAATGAATGACCATCACAGTTAAATTACATGAAAAACAACAATCCTGATCATTAAAATGCTAGTGAGGTACAACCAAATAAAATCTGCAATAACAAACCCTTGACATGTGCAGATGCAGAGGTATGTGCATGTATAAATACGAAACTGTTTATATGTGACCAAAAGCAGAGGTGTTATTTCTGCAAATTCCTGGTGTTCATATTTATATTCTATGGTCATCTGAATATTCTATTCTATTCTATTCTTTAGTATTTTTTTTCCATTTATGCACATTTTACACCTAAGAGTTTTGTCATTTTCTTTTCTGTATGTGATGCACATATGACTAAACCAACACACACTTTGACTTAACTGTAAATTCTAATGGCAGTGTTTGTGATGTGTGTCGACTGGGGAAAAGGGGAGTAACTGTTGTTATTTCATTTGCAGTGGTTGTAACATCAGAGATGAGTTTTTCAAAAGTAAAGCTATGGGCCAAATCTAATCTTCTGTGTGATTGTGAGAGAATTAAGGTGAGAGGGAGTTCAACTAACAGGTTTCTGGTACAACAGTCATGTGTGGTGGGTTTAGTTTTAAAGTCATAATGTGAATATTATGTATATAATAATAATAATAATAATAATAATAATAATAATAATAATAATAATAATAATAATAATAATAATAATAATAATAATAATAATAATAATAATAATAATAATAATAATAATAATAATAAAAATAAAAATAATTTTTAGGTTTTGTTTTGAATCACTTTAATGTTCTTTGGGTGTTTGACTGACACTTAATAGAAAACATGTTTTAGTCACATTTTTGTGACTAAAACAGAATAGATTCATCAGAAATTTAAGAGAAATAAAATGTAGACTGATCAAACTTAGTTTTAGTTTTTGAAAGAAAAAAAAAATACTTTTCATGGCTCATGTTAACATTGAATTTAAATGATTACTGTAAAATGTAGTTTTTGTTTCATTACTTGTTTGGCTGTTTTTCTATGAAAAAATATGATTTTATTCTGAATATTATCCAAACGTCATAGCAAGAAGCATGAATAAGTAACCAAGAGATATATGTATACAGTAGTGGGCAAAAAAAAATAAAAAATCAAACAATTTCAAATACTATAGATATTATTTTTCATAGTATAATACATATTCATGAGAAGGTATTTTTTGTGTGTGTTTCAAAAGCTGTGGCTGCATCAGAAAAACAAAAGGATTTCTTTGTTTTTTGTGTCAATATGAAAAAATAACCAAAATAAATTCTTGACAGTTTCAACATGTCATGCCTTGGATGTGTTTTATTATCTACTGAAACATCCAGTTTTAACCTCAACAGAACAGAGCAAATGCACAAGTGAATGTGACATTGACTTAAGATTGATTTTCAATGTAATATATTACAGATGCACAGGGTGTCTAAAATGATTTTTCCAACACTGCATGTTCTTTTACATCTACCAGCTAGGTTTTTGAGCTGGAAACTCTATTATAACATAATTATCAGGATGAAACACATTCATATTAGTGAAAATACACACATACGTCCACCAACTATAAATAAAGATTAAACTATTGTAAATATTCTGTTGTGACTCATTTTCAGTTTTTCCACCTCAATGGTCACAGCAGTCATAAAATGTACAGAAAAAAGTAAAACAAAAAAATAAAATAAATAATGGATATGATTTATATAGTGCTTTTCTGGCCACTCAAAGTGCTTTACATTAGTGATTCATTCACTCTCACACTCTCACTCTGGTGGTGGTAAACTACATATGTATCCACAGTTGCCCTGAGGCAGCCATTTTGCACCGACAGCTCCTCTAAGTGACACTGAAGGTCAAAGTGTCTAACCCAAGGACACAAAGGACTAACTAGGACAGAGCATGATTTTAACCTCTGACCCTTCAGTTACTTGACAACCCACTCAACCAACTAAGCCGCTGTCACCCCAAAGTGGTAATAAAATATTAAGTTTGTTCATATAAACCAAGGGTCTCAAACTCATTCCTTTCAGGGGCCACATTCAGCCCAATTTAATTTCCAGTGGGCCGGACCAGGAAAACAATAGCATATTAAGCTAGAAAAAAATTCTAATTCCAATTTTTTGTGCTTGTTTTAGTGCAAACAAACCTTATTACCTTATGAGCTTGCTTTTAAAAAACTATCCAACAACAAAGGTGTGAATAACCTGAAAAAACTGAAATATCTCAAGAAAAATACATGCAAGTCTAACAATATTATGCTTCAATTCATCATTTACGCATGTGCATTATGGATCAGATCTACTACAAAGACACCTAACCGTTAAAATTGTGCTTACTTTTCTTTAGAAATTTCAGTTTGTTCATATTCATTCAGGTTTTTCACATTTTATTGTTACAGGATAGTTCGTAAGTGTAAATATTTTCCCAATTTAATGTTATTTTTTCCACTATAAGAAAGACAGAAATTTGAAGTTGTCATTATTTATAGGCGTAATCTACATTATTTTCACATCAAAATGAGAAGAAAATATGGAGTAATTCTTTTAATATGTTATTCTGCTATAATTTGACTGTAGATCATATTGGTCTGAATGTGGAACCTGAACTAAACTCAGTTCCACAGCTTTGACTACATATAATTTTTGCACTTTGCAAATTCATCCTGGGGGCCGCATTGGAACCTTTGCTTGGTCGCATTTGGCCCCCGGGCTGCATGTTTGAGACCCCTGATATGAACCATGTACATATGGGTTAATTCCACTGACCACCAAGTGCCTTCCATGGCACCTCACTGATACCAATGTGTGCTAATGCTAATGCTAACATTCCCTAGTTTAAGCCAAACGCTATCATTTTCTATAGCTATACATAATATAACAAAAGCTATAATATTTATGCTTCTGTAAATATAATAGAGTGGAGGATGAGAGGAGCAGAGTAGTGTCTGGGTCCTATAAAAAGGACCAAATATAAAAAACATATAAAGGTCAGCCATGAGCAACCATCCCAAAGGGCAATAAATGAGGAGTGAAATGCAGAGACACAAGGGAATCCAGGGATAGACGTTCACATGATGACAGGAGCAGAGCCATGGGAAAAGTCTTTTTTTTTCTTTTTTTTTTTAAGTTGTGCCTCAGTGAAACGCGAACCAATTTATGATTAAAAACCGAAAAATAAGTTTTCAAGGTAGGGTGGCCTGTTAGAGATACACTTAGTAAATGTACACACTATAAGGTTATCCACAGATATTATTATACACCAGTAAAACTTCATAGAATAAGACTGATGAAGGACAATTTGTACTGGAAACATCTGAAAGACACAGGCTCTTATGTTCATCTTCTGTGGGAATGTCCCATAGTTAAAATTATTTTAAAAATTGTTGGAAATTGGTTAAATGTACAATTACCTGAGTCTACACAGCAAATACTGAGTTTTAAATATTCAATGTCAGTGTTAAATAGAGAGTGATGGTGTTGTATTAACACTGCATTAATGTAAAACTACACTATATGTGGTGCTTTGGTTAAATTTATTTTGTGGGAAATCTTTTTTGGGACATTTTTTTGTTTTACCATATTGCTTGAAAACCTCTTCACCATCCCATATCACACACTGAAATAGAATGTTTGCAAATAACTGAAATGTTTTAGTCCAGTCGAGAGGGTGGAACCAGAGGATATATATAAATATCCAAAAAGATCAGACAATGGTCGTTGCTGTGTGGACGGGTCAAATGGAGTTACACGCCGACTGTATCATCTACATCACAACCACATGATCAGAACAAATAGCAGCTGCACATACAACATTCATTGTTAAATAATAATCATGGCAGACACCACAGTAGCCGTAGTAGCTGCAGTCACTGCTGTTTACTGATGTTACTGAAGGAAAATGTACTGATGTTAAACCAGTGCTTCTTAAATCCAGTCGTCATGGCCCAGTGTCCTGCATGTTTTAGCCATTTCCCTCTTCTATCACACCTACTGCACATATTGATCAGCTGTTCAGAAGCCTGATAAATGATGTAATGACTTCCAGATTTTATTTTTTTTATATATTTTATGATTTTCTTATTTTTTGTACTAATTGTTTTTAATTATATTTCATTTTATTTTTAAAATTTTGTACTTTTTTTTTTTATTTAAAATGTCCTTTTAAATGTATTTAACATGTATTTATTTTATGTATTTATTTATTGATTAGCTCTTCAGAAGCCTGATAATGATGTAATGGCTTCCAGGTGTGATGGAACAGGGATTTTTATTTCTATATTTTTTTCTTATTATATCTTTACATTTTTTTTTATTATTTTTTATTTAACATTTTTGTAATTGTTTTAATTTTGTAATTTTTTTTTTAAATGTGAATTTATTTATATAAAAATATTTCTTTCATTTATTTCTTTCATTATATTTAGATGAAATAAAGAGGGAGATATCTCATTTTTTTAGAAACATTTTCAAAAACTTTTATTTAATTTGGTTTATTTTTATTTCATTATTGTTATTATTATGATTATGATTGTTATTATCATTCTTATTCTTTAATTTGATTAAATTTTTTATAAGAACCAATTAGGAGGGAGACATCTAAGACATGCAGGACACTGGGCCATGAGGACTGGATTTGATAACCACTGTGTTAAACCAACAGGACGAGCAGCAGAGACGCCTACACACACCTTCTTGTTTTTGTTGTTTGTTTCCTGGGTGCGTTTGGCGCTGGTATAAGCTGGCATGCGCATGCGCTTTACTTCTTCTATTGTTCTGATGTATCCGGTGGGACTGTCTTACACCGCACCTAGAGGTGCGGCGTGTGTATTGCATCAACACGTTACCATGTCGACATGATACTGATCTGTTCCCAGTGTGGACGTGACATCTTTACAATCTGGTACGAAACAAAACCTTGTTATGTTGTTGTGTGGGCGGAGCCTCAGACTGACTATAGTTAACGACAGACACAGTGACAACAGTGAAGTATAGTAGGTGTTAAATTCAAACAAGTCTGGTCCCACTACTTACATTTTATTCAATTTGAAAGTTGCCCGAAAATAAAAGTATTATCATGTACAAATCCTACAATTTTGTTTTATTTTATGTTATATATTTATTTGTTTACTTTTAACTGTATTATTGTTGTGATGTAGTACTTTTACTGGCTTTATGTGATGCAGTGTAGTTGTATAAATATATGTATGTTGTCAAAAATTTATAATAATAATAAAAAAAAAACTTTGATAACAAAAAATAAAGAAAGCTGTATGCCTTCCTTTTGAGTCAACACATATTGTCCTTACATGTAAAAAAAAAAAAAAAAAAAACTACTTAAAAATAATGAATAAAGTATAGGAAAATCAGAAGCAGGAGACAGAAACAAAGTTCCTGGAAAGGAAAGTCAATTAATTGCATGAGTGGATAATTATTAAAAGAGCGATGTATGAGTTTTCATGCATAATTTCCCCCAGCTGTTATTGGACTGTTTGGTCCACAAGAGAGATGGAGACGAGTGGGAGGAAAAGAGATAAGGGAAAGAAGCAAAGAGGAAAAAGAGGGGACAGGAAGTGAAAAGGATGAAGCAGGTAAATGATTAACACTGGAGGGACCAGAAGAAGTAGAGGAGGTTAAAGGATAGTTAAAGGAGGATAAATGAAAGAAATGATTTCAAAATGTTTACCTGGACACACATCTATTATTTTATTACATCTCTTTCACTTTTCTAATAATAATGTTTTTTTATTAAGGCTGTCGTACATGACGTATTTATGTACATTATGTAGTTATGTTCAGTAAATACAGTAGTACAGTTATGTATATATTTATGTCTCGTGGGTTTCGTTTCGTAATTTGAATTTTTTTCAGAGACGAAAAATTGAAGTAAAGGTTTTTCGTTACTTGGATTATTTGTTAGCTAGGTGTTTCCTAACTAGAGGTACCGCTGTATTTATTTCACTCTGAATACATTTTCAAATCAGATTTTATACCTGATCATTTTAAGGTCTTTTACCTCTTTTTATGATTTTTGTCTTTTACTCTTCTGTGACTTTTTTTTTTTAAACCCACTTTAAGTTACCCTGTGTATGAATAGTGTTACACAAATAAACCTGCCTTGAATTAATAAAGGTTAAAAAGCCTCCTGAGACCCAGCGATGTATTTTTGACCTTTGTCGGGGACTAAAACTTTATAGTCTTACTGGAAAAAGTAAAAAAAAAAAAAAAAAATCATTTGTTGCTGTTATTTCTAATGTGGAACTAACACCTGATTCTACTGAGAAAAAAAAATGCAAAGTTACACAAGCACTAACACATGTTGATAAATCACTTAAGTTCAGGTGAAGCAGCTTCCAGGTGTTTTGTTGCAGAAATGGAACAAGCTGCAACTGACCTGAAAACAATCCCCAATGTGAACACTTTAAAAACCTTCATCGTCTCATATGTGAATGTGTAAATTCTGTTCATTTTTTTTTTTATTTTAATATCTTGCTGTATTCCATTGTAATGTTAATGTATGGTTTATTTATTTCACTCTAAATACATATTGAAATCAGATTTTATTCCTGATGATTTTAATGTATTCGACCCCTTTTGGGATTTTTGTCTTTTATTTAACCCACTTTGAGTTACCCAATGTACGCATAAACTTACCTGACTTAAGAAATGTTAAGCCTTTGTGTTAACCCATTCTGAATGGATGCTTTAGTTTAAAAATTGTGAATAATTCAAGGTTTTTTTGTGTTATTTTACTTATAATTTTTGTCATGTGGCTGATGTAGAGGTGTCGATAAAGCAACTGATTTAGTAAAAGAAAAAAAAAATGACATGTTATTTATTATTTTGTGAATATTTATTAGTTTATGTTGATGTTACCCTTTATTTTTTCTATGTTTTGTTTATTTTATCATTTTTCTTCAATTGTGTGCTGTTAGTGTCTTACTTTGTTCATGTAACATATTATTTTGTTAGTTTATATTTCATTTTTGTTCATTTTACTGATCACTTTGGCAGTTTTTGTTCATTTTGTTTCTTATTTTTTACACTGTGGAATTGCTTCAGTCTCAGCAGTTAAAGGGTTAAATAACTTCCTAGGACCCATCAATGCATTTTTGACCTTTGTCTGGGACAAAAACTTCACAGTTTTACCATAAAAACAAAGAAATAAATGAAAACAATTTCAAAAATGCATGCATATATACAAGAGAAAAGCTGTGGAATAAGTGTCCACTGTAGTGAGCAGTAGACATGAAAGGGTTAATTTAGGAACTGACACACACGTAGCACTGAGTCTTTCTGGGTTTAACCAGAGGCTGACATTCTTCATCGTTCCTGATCCATAAACGGACACTTGTCGTTCAGCAGCTGTCGTTTCTAATGTGGAACTAACTATCCCTGATGTTGTTGTGGATGACGCTGAATGCTGTGACGTCTGTGTCTCATGCATGACTGAACACACTCTCTTCCCCCCAGGACTTTCAGATCGACGGTGAACCCTCCCAAATACACTCCCCTTCGCCATCATGCAGACACAGACACGCCCACTTCATCTGTTCACCCGCCCACCCACGCTGTCGCATCGCTATAGGCCAGCTGGGGGTGCAGCATGGAGGGAGGGGTGCGTTTTTAGGAGGCAGGACAAATGCCACGCTTCACTACCTGAACGTGGTTTTGTTTTGTGTGTGTGTGTGTGTGTGTGTGTGTGTGTGTGTTCTCTGTCCTGAAAATGAGTTGATGCAAAAATACAAGACACTGTGTTTTAGCAAGTTTAATACATTTTAGATTTTAGATATAACAGAGCCCTAGCGATGCAGCAAAAATAGAAATATTTGGTTGCAACGAGAGCGAAAAGACTCTTTGTTCGGGTATAATTATTAATTTAATTTCAGCTAAAACTATTTAAATAGATACGTATTGCAAATCATCCTTAGGGTTTGCTGATGCTCAGTAAAAATACCAATGCAATTCTGTGAAAAAATAAGCTATTAGTGAAGCTTAAAATATACATACTAATGATGAAGTTTAACTCTGAGGGCAAAAATTCAATAAATATTAATTAAAGTATTTTTGGAATAGAGCTTCAGGATTAGATAAGAAAAAAATAAAAAAAACAACATATGGAATGTAGACGGTAAGTATTAGGGTTATGTTAACCCCTGAATTTAAATATAAGTATATTAAAAAAGTATAGCTGTCAAAACTAATACAATGTGGAATTAATACATTATTATAATTAATCTGATTAAAAGTTTTAACACAATTAACTGAAACAGTTGTTGAAAAAAACATCTTAATTGCATACAGTGTTTCTGCTCTATTTATTTACTTTTTATTTTCATCATATCATGTATTTTTATCATTATCATTTGAGGGTTTTTATTATTATTATTATTATTATTATTATTATTATTATTATTATTTTTATTATTATTATTAAAATGTAGTTTGAATTATTTTGGGTTGGTTTTCATCATACCATTTGGTTGTTAAAAGTCTAATAAATCAGTTCTAGAAATAAAATCTGAAAAAAAATCTGCAATGAAGTGTCATCTGTTTATGCTGCCGCGACTCTCCGGCGTGCCTGCCCACACTGCAGAAAAACACTGGCATATATATATATATATATATATATATATATATATATATATATATATATATATATATATATATATATATATATTTTTTTTTTTTTTTTTTTTTTTTTTTTTTTTTTTTTTTTTTTTTCTTTCATATTGTGGCATTTGTTTTGGATATTTAATCATATTTTTGAGTGTTTATTTCCTGTATTTTAGAAGAGTTTTTAAATACATTTTGGATTTTTCATCACCTTTTTTGTGTTATTTTATGTGATTTTTTTGGATATTTCAGCATGTTTTGTACATTTTTTTCTCCGCATTTTTTTGTGTTTCTTCATGTGTTTTTGTACATTTTGTGGGAAATTTGAGTACCAAAAAAGAAAACCCAAAAAACAGCCTGAGACAAAACCATCGACAGACATAAAGTGTTTTGTTCATGATTAATCAAAATGAATCCAAAGCAACACTGTGATTAATCTGATGAAAATGTTTAATCATTTAACAGGCCTAAAGAAAGGACATGTTAAATTCAGTGGAGATAATTAATTTGACTATAGCACATACAACAGAAAGCTTTGTTTTGGTATGTTGCATATTTGCAACAGCAGGCGTTAAGGGGTTAATGAAAAAACTATTTGACCTAAATATAACGAGTATTGGACACATTTATAGGGTAAAAAAATGCAAGTGTGCACTGAGCAGCATCCAAATGACACACACAGTTTAAGGTCAAAGTCTGAATAAACACCTGAACCAGGGTGTTTTTACTTTTGGCTTCACACTGGAGTTTTACAAACACACTAAATAACTTTTTATGCCGTACCAATATCCCACCGTCATCATCACCACATGCTGTGTTTTCTAAATCACAATTCGCAGCAGTCAGGCTCCACAACACAAACTATTCCAAATAAATCTGCAATAATCCCTGTTCAACCTGTAGCATCATCAACACAGCACAACAGTGTTATATAAAGTTTTTTTTATTCATTTTTGGTGCTTTTTTTTTTTATGTGTGATTTTTGTGCTTTGCTGCTGTAACCTGCAATTTCCCATCATGCTTAAAATAAAACATAATCACCAAAAGAATAAGTGTTCAGTGAGACATAAGAACTGATTTTCAGATAATAGACCTGGAAAATCTGATTTAAGAAAGATAATTTTCACTTGTTCTAATGGCAGAAATGCGAAAAATACACTTTGGAAAATTTCGATTTTTCTCTAGTGTATATAATAATAATATAATAATTAAAACTTTGTAAATGAACACTGTGAATGGAAAGGACTATGGTGAGCTGTCGTGAAATAAATTTTCCAGTGATGACATTTTTTTTTTATTGTTATTTGTAGTTTATTTAGCAGGGACAATGCAGTGCACATTATTACAAACTTGTAGATGTGAATACATAGGAGGTTTATAACCAGATGGCTAATTTACAACCCCAGTCCCTGATCAGGCTACTTATTCTAATACAAATATTACATACATTTTGATTTTAAAATGTAAAATTTGATCTAAAAAAACATGCTTCCTATTGCTTAAAACCTTTATGTAAAAATAAGTAATTTCTAGCATTTTTAAATTTTCATTGCAATATAAAACGGTGTTTATTTAATATAGAATTATCACAGATAAAAGGAACACGTGCATGTTTGAACCACATGATGTTTTTCCTTATGTTCTATTCCTTTAATTGGAGCTGCATGATATTAAGAAAAAACTGACATCCCGATTTTTTTTTTTTTAACCCTGCGATAGATATTGCGATATAAAAAAAACAATATTCAGGAGTATATAACAGCTGACAGATCAGTGGTCGACCCAGAACATATGTTTCAGTATCATCCTTCTTGTAATTTAAATAATGGTAACACTTTATAATACCTACACACAATTGACTATGTATTAACTATTTATTACTCATTTATAAATGGGTTGTTCATTATGTATTAACCATTTGTTACCTATTTGTTAATGTCTTGTAAAGGTTCATACTAGTGTAAATGTAAAATTTGATTACTTTTAACCAACAGGTGCAGTGTTTACAACTGTTTCTTTGTTTACCTGTAAAGCTGATATACAAACACTGCACGTGTTGGTTAAAAATAATTAATTTTACATTTATCTTTGGAAGACACTAGTATGAATACATAGTCAACTGTGTGTAGGTATTATAAAGTGTTACCGAAATAATTGAATAAAATTAAAAATTAAAAAATACATAATTTAAAAAAATAAAAAAATAATTTAAATAATTAAAAAATATATACAAATAAATGAAAAAAATGATGAAATCATTGCAGGACCTGTGATGTGACTATTGTGTAGCTCTACCTTTAATAAAAGATTTCCTTGTGAATATTTCCAAGAATATAAACTCGAAAATTTCTGAAATTTGTGCGAGCTGGTTTAAAATGACCCAAAAAAGAACTGCTGTATTTATCATCATTTCTAATACAGTGATATTTATGATCATTCTGTTGGTTATATAAACATGTTTTATTCTCAAGTGTATTTTTTTAGTCTGACTGGAACTTATCCGTGGTTCTTTAATACAATATGGTCTTGTCACAGAACCTTTTCCCTTTAACCAGTTCTTACTCCTTATTTTCTCTGATAGTAGTTGTTAAAGCGCAGTTAATTCTGCTTTTTACTCAACAGGATAATTGTTATTAGCGTCAGTTGTGACAGTTTCCGTGCCCAGCTGTGTTGTCAGCTGCCCCGGTCACGTCATATCCAGTTCACTGCTTAATTCTGAAACTTTTCTCATAGATTTACGTGGGTGTTTGATCATTTTCCTGCTAAAAAAATCATCTTAAAATGAAAACATATTAGTATGGATGACGTAAAGTCACCAAGTCTGTCGGAGATTTGTGGAAATGAATCTGACAAAACAAAGATAAGCCTTTTTAAATCCTGCAAATAAACCTTTACTGAGTTATGTGATTTAATTTACTTTGATATAAATATGTTCACTTTAGAAAGAATGTCCAGTAGGCACAGAGATAGACTGTTGAACATGATTTATAACAGTGATTCTCAACTGGTGGGTTGCGACCCAAAAGTGGGTCACAAACCTGTTTTCAGTGGGAGAGAAAATAAATACTAATAAAAATGCTAATAAACCAATCCTGCGCTTTTTATGTGGTGGAACCATGTCCATTTATCCAGTAGGCGTGGGTGATATATCTTTTTTTATCAATTAATTAAAGTTTTTTGTTGCGGCTTATTTAAAATATTAAAAACGACATTTTTTTTGTTCCCTCCTTTTCCAACAGAATACTTATAGAACATTATATATAATGGAAAAATCCAAAATTTCAAGGCTTAAAGGTGGGTTGGGAGGCCTTTTTTTGGAAATGTTTTTAACCATATTGCTTGAACATCTCTTCACGATCCCATAACACGCACTGAAATAGAATGTTACTAAAAAAAACTAAATGTTTTAGTCCAGTCTAGAGGGTGGAACCAGAGGAAAATTGGCCAATCATTGGACTGATCATCTTTACAAGCATTGATTTGCTGATACGTCCATCAAATATCAGTCCACCACTTGATAGGTAAGATGATACCGTTATGATTGTTATAATATTTTAACATACTAATCAGTTATGGGTATCGTATTCATCCCGTCAGTGAGAAAATGTCAGATATTGTCCAAACATAATGTTCCAGAAGGTTTTACTAAGTTACCAACTAAGTGTGTGTAAACTGCTGCTGTAACACTATAAACTATTGTCCTTATCCATTAGTTTTCCCATGGCTTCTAAACCTTTTGTTAGCTAAGCTTCATGTGACACAAACTGATAAATGTTAATTTTTTTTTGTTATTTAGGGTTAGGGTTAGGGTGTGGTTTCGAGGGGTGGGCTGATGAAGAGGCATGGGTGTGTATACTTTCAAAATATAGTTTCCAAGAACTGTTTTCCAAGATCTCCTACCCTACCTTTAATTCTAAAGTTATTACCATTTGAAATAGTTATGAGGTACCTGAAAATTACAACCAAAATCAAGACTTGAAATTTTCGACAGTTTTCAGCTTCTGTAACTTCTGAACGACAAGAGCTAAAAGTCTGACATTTATAGAATAATTTCACAGCAATCTATAGCCCTAAAAATTTTTTAAATATTCACTTCATATTAATAACTGCATGTTACAGAGAATGGCAAAGTTGACATTTTATCCATCGCAAACTTCTAAAATGTTACTTTTATCTACGTATTCCACAAAAACTACTCGTCATATTCATTAGAAATGATCTGGGGAATGGATCTGTTTAAAATGAAGGTTCTATGGTAAGTTATGTATGATATATGAACAACTGAAAAAAATATCTGTTCAAGCCTCGGATTCCACATGTGGAATACGTAATATCATAAAATAAAAGACACATGTGAAGGTCGAAGAATTGCCCTAAATTCCCAAAACTTGCTTCTATAAATTCCATGTTACACCCATATGTTACATAGTGGGAATCACTTGATGAAATCATACGCACTGACCCATTTGTCAGCGATACTAAAATGACATTTGAGTCCCATTCTAGACACAGTTTCCCTGACTCACCTTCTTTACACTCCAACGCCACTCTGGACTCCAGATTGTCCATCTGCAACTGGAGGCGTTTCAGGGTGCGGTCAGCGTCCCTCGACTTCCTTTTATAGGCGATGAGCACGGCGATGATGACCAATAGGAGCAATCCGCCGCCTCCGCCGATCCCGATTATGGCCGGAAGGGTCAGCAGGCTGTCCGAGTAGATGTGAAGAGTCCCGGGAGAGTATTCAAAGCCTCCTGCACGGATCTGAACACAACACAACAGCAGTGTTTAATGTTCGCAGAGAAAATCTAATAAATCCAGCAGTGTTTTCAACCACGTAAAGTTGCTTCATTATATAGTTATTCACCAGAGAACTCCTCCAGCACTACTGAGTAGCTGTATTATTCAAGAGGTTCAACACATTGCTCAAAGGCAGTTCCACAGCAGTCGTAAAAAGAGACAGAAAACTGCTACTTATTTATGTTCCCTGAGCATATTTTCAGGTCCAGTGTGGGATTTGACCTAGCACCTTTTGAAGATGTATATAGACTGAGACAGTGGTTCTTTCCTCAGTAGCAGATGGTTAGAGAATAAGATGAGCTGATCTGAGGAGAAGCCAAAGCCAAATGGTCTGACCCAATTTCAACCACAAAGAAAGTATCGGATTCAGACATTAAATGTGCTAAATCGTACATATTTTAAACAATATGAGTCAGAAAACTAATGACAAAAGTGCAGGTTAACTCATGTTTTTATGCAGAATTATTGATATATTTTACTGAAATAGTCAAGTTTCCTTCAATTTTCTCTGTTTTGATATAATAACTGGCATGTTCAGTAAATAATATATACAAAATACGTGATTTTTAGAGAAAATAAAACAAGAGATAATGTCATCGAAGGTGGTAAATAATGTAGTAATGACACTGCTCTACTTTATTTAAATTTTTTTTTAGACAGACATTAAATGTGCTAAATCTTACATACTTTAATAAGATGAATCAGAAAATAAATGACTTTAGCGCCGGTTAGTTCATGTTTTTAATATATATGATGGTGTGTTATTCCACATATATGGTGGTTTATGGACATGTATACAATGGATTTATAAATATTCCACTAGAAAGAACCTGAAAAGTGAATGGATCATAATGTTCAGACAGTGTTTTGAAGTAGATCTAATAATCAGAGACCAAAAACCTATTCTCTTGTTCATTCTAAGAATTTCACATTTTAACCCCAACCAGCATTTAAGACATGAGTTTTCTTTATCAGTAACAAACATGTGGGAACATTTCATTACTTTTATTCTGGATATGTTTTACTTGTAGACCAGTGTTTAAAGAGTAACATTTTAGTGAGATATAAGAAGCCATTTCTAGACAAATAATCTGGAAAATCTTATTTCAAGAAATATTACCAAGATACACTGCCTGGCCAAAAAATAGCATAAGCATTATATGGCAAAAAAGATGTCAAAGTAAATGTGTCCTCTAATCAAGACCACAGGAGGTGCAGTGAAATATGACATGTTTTTGTAGTGGGTTTTTTTGTTTGTTTTTTTTACCATTTTGCAGTTTTTAAATTTTTTGGTATTTTTTTTTTTTTTCAATTTTTTAATAAATTTCCACTTGTTCCATTGGCATATTTTTTGGTTTGTTTTTGCTTACATCAGGCAAAATAAATAAATAAAAATTTACATTAAACAAAAAAAATCTGCCAATGGAAAGAAGATTTTCCTGATCTAATTTCTAAAAATCAGTTCTTATATCTCATTAAAGTCTTATTTTATTTTACTAAAATCTTATTTTAAGTGTGATGACATTTTTGGACTACAAATGAGAAAAATATACTTGGTAACATTTAGATTCTTTTCAGTTTAATGACTTTATCTTATTTACAGCCACCCGAACACACTCTTTAGCTGCTTCCAGTTTTAACAGTGAATAAACATAACTGTGTCTTTAGGAGGAGTTAATACTAGTTGTTTTTATGTATTTGGAAATAAAATATTTTCAAGATCTATTTTCTAAAAATACACCAAGTTCTTATATCTCACAGAAAATTTACTCTTTAGGTGATTATGTCTCATTTTAAGTGTGATGGAAAATTCCAGGTTACAGCTGCAAAGCACAAAAATCACACGGAAAAAATAGCAGCAAAAATGAATTGCAAAAGCTTTATATAACACAGTTGTTCTCTGTTGATGATGCTACAGGGTGAACGGGGATTATTGCAAACTGTCAAAATTAATACATCAATGCAGATTAATCCATCATCATCATTAATTTGGTTAAAATGTTTAATGCAATTAAATGGAGCAGTTGTTTGTCGTTATTTTATTTCAAGTTGTTTTGTTCAAACTGTCAAAGACGTTGAATAAACATGTTAATTGCATTCATATTCATATTTGTGCATACGTTTGGGATATTTTATACAAAACATTTTTGTATTTTCTTCTGTATTTTACCAGAGTTTTTGACTATGTTTTGAATTTTTCAGCACTTTTTTTTTTAATGTTTTGTGAAATTTACTGGATTGTAGCATGTTTCGTTTCGCTTTTTTCTCCGCATTTTTGGTGCTCCTCAGTGTATTCTTGTGGGAAATTTGAGTACAACCCCCCCCCAAAAAAAATTTTTTTTTTAAATTAAATAAAAAAGGAGACAGAACAGTTGACCGACATAAAATGTTTTGAACACGACTAATCAAAATTAAAACAAAGCAACCCTGTGATTAATCTGATTAAAAATGTAAAAATGTAAACCATTTGACAGCCCTACCTTTGATAAGAGATGACAAATATTTATACTTTTTTTTTTTCCCAGTATATTAACACTAAAGAGGACGATCACTGACAGACTCACAACACCTTCAGCTATTTTGTATCCCTGCCTTTTGAAGAGCAGCATCAGAGGGGATAAAATAAATACAAAATAAAAATAAATAAAAACCTCCTCTGACAAAACATTAGAAATTTCCACTGATCACGTAATACTATAGTTTTGGGGCAAGACCGACACATTACGAAGGTAGATCCTCACAGGCTCAGTTATAGGACACAGAAGATATTGTTAGCGCTCACACATACACACAGTATAAGCAATCAAACAAAGTAATCAGCATTTAAACGCCTCCCTACGGAGCTGTGGTAATTAAAAGAAGTCAAACACATGTTACACTTTTTTTTCTGTGACTCCCTACATTTACATATACACAGTGCGTCTCACACACACATACACAAAAACTGGAATCTATCAAATCAAACCTCCACCGGGGGGGGGGGGGGGTTGATAACTGATTCAAATGAGGTGTGATTATGCACTTTGAAGTTCTTCTATGTGCACTTTCATACTAACATTCTCAGTCTGATTTATAGAGTAAAACAGAGAAGCTGCTATATCATTCTAAATGCTGCAGTCAATACCTACAAATTAAATTTGCCATAGTGGAGTCAATTAGACTGCCTTGTTTGAGATTAGACAGCCAATTAGGTGTGTGGACATCTTAGTTGTACATAAACAAAAAAAAAAAAAGTTGGTATGCAGAGTGAATTAAATCAACTTCCACAGTATTAAAAGTAAAATGTGTAAAGACTCTAGATGAAGGTGGTGGTGGTGGTGTGTGTGTGTGTGTGTCAAGGAAAGGGATTTGTTGAAACAGATTACAATTAGAGCTCATTTATTTTAAACTGGAATGTAACTAACAAACATTTACAGTCATTTACCCTGTTTTGGGGTCACCACCATTATACTTTCTTTTTTTTTTTTTAAGCTGTTACATGTTGTGTTTATTGACTCCATCAGATCAACTGTGCTACAGCTGCCAAAAAAATAAAATAAAATAAAAGAGCTGTCTGATGAGAAACAACTATAACCTTAAAGCTGAATGTTAAAATCCAAACAAAAATACAGAACATGCAGAAACTTTGTTAATTTTACACTGATTATGTTCAGTTACAAATAGATGGAGTTGTTGAAAGGTGCAGTAGCAGACAAAGTCTCGTCTCATCATCTGAACCTGTTTAATCCTCACTAGGGTCACAGGGGTCACTGGGGGCCTAATCCAAATACAATGGGTGAAGTCGGGGTACACCCTGTATGAGTCTCCAGTTCATCTCAGGGCTGAACATATATAGACAAACAATCACTATTACATTCACACCTATGGACAACTTAGATTAACCAGTTAACCTATCAGTGTTTAGATGGTGGGAGGAAACTAACCTGACTTACATCATCTGGCTGCATTACGCTACACTCACACAACCATCTGACTCGCATGGGGATGTGTTAGGTATCCCACGGTCCATATCGACTTGAATATATAATATAATATTTTGTCGACTCTACCGCATGTTCATTCCTTAGATGAACAGATGATGGCTTTGGAAGCTTTTGTAAAATGGAAATTATGTTTTTACTCTTCTTCCGACCAGGTTTGGCTAGAGTTTGATCTATCAGATGGTTTCTCTGGTGGATAAAGAAATAGTACCAGTGCAGAAGCCCATGGTTAATGTGGTACCTCCCTGGTTGTGTTGGTAGAGGCTGGTAAACTAGGGCTGACAGTAATGGAGGAAATGACAACCACATCTGCAAAGGATGTTGACAGCTGGTGTTCGTAGCCCCGAATCATGGCTGAAGGTTAAATGGAGAACCATGCTTTCCTACGACGTTTACCAGAAGAACTTGAAGGCATCGTAGTAGACGAGGTTATAAATAAATGTCACGTATAAATTGTAAGTTT
This sequence comes from Siphamia tubifer, assembly GCA_020466265.1. Lineage (NCBI taxonomy): Eukaryota > Metazoa > Chordata > Actinopteri > Kurtiformes > Apogonidae > Siphamia > Siphamia tubifer. The sequence continues at coordinate 31,002,202 of CM035789.1, forward strand.
GAACCCCTTCTGTTGATGTGTATACACGTGATGAAAACTATTTTTGCAGATTAAGCGGCTATAGTTCAACGTGAGTGACTGAAGCAGCGCGTCAGTCAAGATGATGGACAGATTTTTCATCTAATCACATGCAAGGATTTTAGATAAGGCACCTCCTTTGAAAACGGATCAGTTGCGGAAGATTCCCAGATGGTATCGTATTGTGAAATACCATCTGGTGACAGTCAGGTTAGGATGAAACTGGAGTACCTGGAGAAAACCTATGCAGACACGGACAAAGTAAAAAAACAAATTATTATGTTGGCTAAGTCAGCATTTTTGTTCGTAGCCAAAAACAGTAGTGTAGTCTGGGGTATACAGTGGTATATGGAGTATACTTAATTATTTTTCAGCCAGTATTAGGTATATCAATTACCCCCCTCTTTTCTTTTCTTTTCTTTTCTTTTCTTTTCTTTTCTTTTCTTTTCTTTTCTTTTCTTTTCTTTTCTTTTCTTTTCTTTTCTTTTCTAGCAATGGCAGAGTTATGTTTTTGCCAGCCTTTATGTATCTTGATTGTCTGACTTTTAGCAAGATAACTCAAAACATTATGGACGGATTTGGCTGAAAATTTCAGAAAATGTAAATACTGGTGCAAGGAAGAAAGGATTATATTTTGGAGATGATTGGTGGAGGTGTGTGTTACATTCAGTTGGCCGGGGCAGTGAAAGTGAAACTCATCACTCACTTATGAAATTTAGGGAGGGTGGGGGCTGGTTTGCCTTGGCAGAGTCTGCGCTCTCCGAGTGCTTTTGTAATTTATTTCTGTATTTTATTTTCATCTGACATCTTAATTAATTTTACCAAATAAAATGTATATTAATTTGATATGTCCTTGTGATATGCTAATTTCTAATAGTTAGCAAATCATTGTGATGGATTTTTCAGTAAACTAAATAGAAACTAAACTAAATAGTCTTTTTCTGGATTACTTAGAAAGAAAAAGGCAAAAATTTTAAGTATACCCATTTCTCCAGGGACCACTACGACACTTACTTATGTGACAGTTCCCAAATCAAATGTTCTTTCTATTTAACTAACTCTTCTCTATTTATTTATAAGGTTAAAGGCAGGGGTTAATACATGTCCTGTCCCCTTAAATAAAAGTTTCCAAAGGTAAAAGGAATGCATCTTCAGTTTCATTTTGTACGGTCAGGTGGTTTGACCCCCCCCCCACGCCATATTAACATTTAGGTGCAGAGATAGAAATATAAAAGACAGTTAATACGAACAAACCAGAGAATCAATAAACAAATTGGATCGATAAAGGAATAAAAATCCTTAAATTCTTACCAACTCCCATCTTTATTTCTACTGTGCTAAAGATTCAAAACATTCAAACAGTTCACAAAGAAACCAGTCACTTACTTCAAACAGGTAATTAACAAAATAACAAGTGGCAACGACGAGAAACACTGGGACATGAAGCAGAACAAAAACCAGTACCAGTAATTATACTCCAACATAGTCATTATGATACAATGACAGATAGAATGTCGTATGTCACACTAAGGTCACGGTAAGATTAAAATAATATAGCAACGTGACTCACAAGAGCTAAATTATGGAAGCTGTATTTAACAAGAATATTATAATAAAGTGTTATTTTCGGCAGTTTATGTCCACGCCAGAGCACTGTCAACACTGGCGCTGTGTCCTCCAGTTACGCACAGACATAAAAGGTGGTATTAAGAATAGAATTGTTTCTTCAGGATGCCAGCGATACCAGGCGCTAAGCTCGTCTCTGAGCTCTAATCCAGACGCCCTGTTCACTATATAAACCTTTCTGATGTGCAAATGTGCTACAACTCGCAGTGACTCATTCCAAAACCAAAGTTACATCTTTTTCAAGGTCTTCTCAACACATATTTCTACAGAATTCTCTACAGTTTTCTGTGATGTGTTTCAAGCTGCGACTGGCCTCTTTATCACCACCCACAGCGTGCGAAATGTTGATGTCACTTTCGTATCCCATTTTTCCAGTAAAAAAAAATAAATAAAAAAGTCATAGAACAAGTTTCTAAAGTGAGTCCTGCGGCGCCTGTTGGGTTTAGCTTGTCCGGTGCGTTAAACTGTCACCAGACGATCGACTGATTCGCTCTGACTGGAGCAGACTTTCACAATCGCCGCTCAGGTCCTGGAGCATCTGTATGAAGGAAGGTCAAAACTCAGCCGGCGATGCAGCAACTCACTCTAAATATATTTGGATGTTTGTCTGAATATCCCATCAGAGCACCCACTCACCCCCCCGCCACCACCACCACCTCATGCCCCTTTTAAACTTATCACCAACGTCCTTTCACAGTCATTTCACTATATCTTTATGACATTTACTCCCTGCTAGCTACAGCCAATATACCTCGAAAGCCACTGACAGCGCATCCATGTAATTCAATATGATAGCTCTCAACAGAACCAGCCAGGCTCCAAGGTGGAAGTGGCTTGGTTCTACCCCTCCCCCACCTCCTTTCTCTCTCTCTCCCTCTCTTTCTCTCTCTCTTCTTCGTTTTTTTTTTTTTAAACGAAATGTCATGTTGTATATCACAGTGATGCAATGTGTTGGCGGGGACAGTGGAGTTAGTCCTTCGTCTGACAATAGCCGAAGAAAAAATAGAGCTGTCTGTTCCTATCTTATCTGCTGTGTGTTACTATATGCACCAGCACTGGCCTGTGTTTATGGTTTGTTCTATGCATGTGAGTGTTAACTATGTTGTGTTAATGTGTAGCACAGAAGGACACAGCTGTAGCGCAGTCATACCCCTGCGTACAACGACCTACATTCAGGGGACCCCAATGGGCGTCCAGACGGCATGTGGGTATACAATAAAAAAAAACAAAAAAACACACGACCCTATGTGTGTGTGTGTCTGTGTGTGTATTCCTATCTTTATGGGAACATTGATCTGTTTACACAGTCACACCATGGGGTGGAAGGAGACCAGGACAGGACAGGATCAGGTAAAAATATGGCTGGTTTTGAAGAAGTTTTATAACCAGTCTGTAGATCAACCTCAAGTATCATGATATAAAGATGAAGGGGTTTACAGATGTTTGGCAAGACCTTTTAAAAATAACATAATATCAGAACTGATAAGCAACTGTGTGCAAAAGTTGAAATAAATGTCAACTATTCATAGTTAATGTAAGCTTCAGAGGAATCAGAGTTTAGCATTTTTTTTTACATCCATAATTACATTTTCATTAGTGCAAAATGAATTAAAAACATACATAATTGCACTTTTGTTCCTTACAATTAGCCTTTTTTTTTCAGTGGGGTGTAGGGGGGGGGGCAGTTCTTCAGTTCACTTCACTACTAGACGTCACAAACTATCACACACTGTACGATTCCAAACATTTGGATTTGATTATTCTCTAGCCGTTGTTATCCAAGTGGCCATAAATCACCTTTTGACAAGTACCTAGGGTCCAGGGGCCGGTTTATGACCAAACAGGAGACGCCACATTTACATTCATGTGACAGAGCGGATAACAGTCATCACTGAATATACTATTACACATTCACCGCAGATGTGAATGTCACCATGTGGACAGATTTAACCAAACACGCTTAAAGTTGATGTGAATATTCGCTTTTCTGATCTTCATTGTTTGGGTTGTACGACATTACCTGAAGTTTCGGAGCGGCGGAGATGAGCGGCGCGCAGATGATTGGCTTACAGATTTACTCAGGTTTAAGGACATTATTGGCTGTGCTTTAAAATACAGCATCAAAAGTAAAAATGGGCCGAATAAAAATACATGAAAAATGGAGACAGCGCTGAAGGTTGAAAATCGCTCAGATCCACCTGCAGCCGAGAAGCGCTGACGCCTGCACAGCTGCTCCACTGGATACGCTTGAGTGGGAAGAAAGAAACATGCTTTTCATGTGCAGACATGTCTGCAGTTTCACTGTGCTCATGTGGAGTCCATTATGTGAACAAGTCAATGATTTTCCTGAGTTTCAGACACTGCAGCCGTAATGGATTAGCTCGACATCGCTGCTTTGTATTCTAGCGCTGTACATTCCCATCATGCTTCTGGTTCCTGTGACAAAACCGACTAAACTTCCTCTGCTTTAATTTGTGCAACGGTTTTGCCAAAGGCCAATGAAGATCAACATGTTAATTAAGCGTTACATATTTAACAGCTAGCCTTGGTGTGCATGCTCGGTGGAGCGTATCCTGGATCTGTCAGAGGAAATTGTTTAGAAAAGACACAAAGGGTTATTCCCATAACTCAGCAAGGTTAGAGTGGCATTATAGGCCGACACTGTCAGGCTTCAATGGTTTCATATTCATAATGTTATTGGGTCAGGGTGGATTTACCAAGAAGCACAGGTGGTATTTTTGTGTCCTTTTCGAAACTCGAATTGCTGTAAGAATAAACCTGGCTTAAAAAAAATAAAATAAAAAAACAACCCTGAAGCTTCAATAATAGGATAAGACATAATTTACATCAGAGGTGTCAAACTCAATTTAGTTCAGCGGCCACATTCACCCCAGTTTGATCTCAAGCCGGCCAAACTATTAAAATACTAACCTGTAAAAAATGACAACTCCCACTTTTTCTCTTTGTTGTAGTGGATTAAGTATATTCAACCATGAACTTATTTATATTTACAAGCTATCTTTTCACAAAAGCTGTTGGATAACCAGAAAAAGATTACATTTCTTCAGAAAAATAAGTGGAATTTTAACAATATTATGCCTGAAGTTATAATTTGTACCTGTGAATTACACACAGTGTTACTCAAACATTTGGTAACATGCAGTAAATGGTCACTGAAATTTAGAATTTGGAACTAAGGCTATGTTTATAGGGAGATGATCGGAAGACAAGACACAGAACTGACGTCTCATCTTAACGTTTTATCCGCATTTACATGAATGTTGTCATGAAGAAATGTCCGTGCATACAGGGAGACAAGAGTGTGTGGAATTGGATTGGACATGCATGTCAGGCTGTAGATGGTGCTGTGATAGAACGCTGCCTTGTCAAATGCGTAACAGCAATATTTTTTTGTATTTTCAACCATGAGATGAAAACGCAACAGTGGATACTTTTCAAGATTTCTGTTCTGGAATGCGTCTTCACATTTTTGCATTTTCAACCAGTAAAACTTCCAATTCTTGTGTAAACGAAAGGCACTTGCGATTAAATATTTATTATCCTTCTGGCTTCGGCAGAGCTGATGAGGAGCTGATTATTACCTCTGACATGTTGTGAATGGATGGTTTAGTTTAAATATTCAGAAAAAAATTTTCCTTTATTTTTTTTGTTTTAGTTCAATGAAAAGGTGTGAAAAAGCAATTTAATTTAGAAAAAGGTTACATTAAAACTGCTGGGACCAAATTTTAATACTGGTTCCCTTTTTTTTAATTTTTATTACCTTTTATGTTATTTATAATTTTTTAACATTTTCACTCTGCAATACATAATCAGATTTTTTGCATTTTCAATGCGTAAAAACTCAATTATTGTATAAATGAAAGGCACTTCTGCTAAAATATTTTATAATTTTTAGCTGCAATCATCCTTTTGTAAACGGCCCCTGAATGAATAATTAATACATTCTTTATATCTCACCAAAAAGCTACTCTTTAGGTGATTATGTCCAATATTTTTAAGATATTTTGGCTAGAAATGAGAAAAAAATACACTTGGTAGGATTCATGTTTTGTTTTTTTTCTCCACTATAGTATTAGCAATTGTTTTACTAGAGTTTACGTTTGGATGTGAATATGGCCCCTGAACAAAAACAAGTTCAACGGCCTTGACTATTAATATTTCTAGTGTAATTTTTGCACCACGGGCCTTTGGACTGGGCTTCATGTTTGACACCTGTGATTTACAGTTGTGCTCATAAGTGTAGTCGCTCTAGTGCAGTGTTTCTCAACCCTGGTCTTGGAGGAACACTACCCTGCATGTTTTCGATGTATCCCTCTCCAAACACACCTGATTCAAATGATCAGCCTATCGTCCAGCTCTGCAGAAGACTGATAATAACCGTCAGATGTGTTCAAAGAGGGAAACATCTAAAACATGCAGGATAGTGTTCCCAGAAGACCAGGGTTGAGAAACACTGCTCTAGTGAACAGCCAAACTAAAACAAATCTTTGAAAACAAAATCATACAAACCATAGACCCTTTTCCGATTATGCATTTATACTCAGCTAAATATCTGGTACTACTGGTACTGCAGCAAATGAAAGGTGTTATGGGAAATGCACAGTCTGTTGTATTTGTACTGATGAAGTTGTCAAGTCGTATTGAAGTGCTTTGGGAATAACTTCCTTCACCACAGACAATTTAAGGGCCAAGTGTTGAGCTAAATTTCCCACATACTATACAACATCATTCCCATCCAGAGCGGGTCAGCGCTGGGATTAGGGATGTTAACTGCAGACTGTTTGACCGATGGTTGACCGCATTAATGTTAGCCGGTCATAATTTTCTGTTGTCGATTAAAAACAAAACAAAATAAAAACAGCCTGCATCTGTCATTCCACTGGACAAACTGTTTTGCATTGTAGTGTAGAATATAAAGAGGAAGATTTGTGATCTGCCCATAGTATATCTTTAAAAATGACAGAATTTAGCAAACGCAGAGCTCAATTAATCTATGTGGTACGACCATTTAGCACCAGTTTTGAACGTTTACTCAAAACGGAAATAAAACACAAAGGTAGAACTTCTAGAGCTAGCAGCGAGAGAATGGGACAGCAAGTTGTGACCATGACAACCCAACAGCGCAGCGGATGAGTTGTATTATCCATCTGACAGACCTGCTTAAAATGATATGACAGGTGGGCTACGGCAAAAGGAGTTTGTGCAGTACTGATGCAGCCTGGTGGAGGTCGATAAGGTTTTTTTTTTTTTTTACACGATATTTAGCAGCAGAACTTACTGTAACATCAAATATTTTCTCTATGTATGACGGTTTAAAATGAGCTTTTAACATAACATCGCTCGACCTCGCAGCGTGACTCGTGTTTAAAGGGATCGTTTTTCACATGAATTTGTACGACATCGCCGTCTTTACTCTGGTACACCCACAGTAACTTACCCCTGACAGTGTCCTGTGAGTCGAGTTCTGGTCCATTTATGGTCAAAGTGAAAATAGGCCTGACAGGTTTCCTGGGGTCATGAAATTAAAACGTGTCTCTTCTCAAAATGTTTGAATCGTAATTGCTTGGAGCCACTTTCTATCAATAGCGATCAATGCGCATTGTCACTGCTAACAGCTGTGCACCTGTACATAGCAGCCGCTAACGGGGCGTGGAGTAAGGACTGAACTGAGCATGTGCAGAGTGAATTAGGTTAGTCCACTGTCCCCAGTCTCCCGCCCTCCCCCTTATCTGATCAGCACCAATCTCCCATTCGAGTTCAAATAAGTTGACATAAATTATCCAGGCAGTTCAGGTGACGGAAATCCATCACAGAGACGGAAACCTTTAATCCATGTGAACAGGATGTGGAGCCTGTGGTGACTTTGACCCTTGTTACCAGTAAAGACAGAGATAAAGAGGCAGAGGACACAGAGTGTGGATCTGACCGTGACTTTGTGTTGTCCGGTGAGGTTGGGCCATTCACACAGCAGCTGGGACTCGGACAGGGTGAGAACGCACGGAGTTTCTCCGATCAGCACCGTGTAGTTGAGACGACTGTTACCCGGAGCCGCCGGGATCAGGTTACGACCCTGAAGACCAACAAAAGAAGAAGAAGAAAATGTTATGATCAGGTCAGAGCAGTTAATGCACAGTTAGTCTGTGTCCAGAACATCACTGGACTCCCTCTTCTCTGCCTGAAAGACCTCTACAGCACCTACAGCCTGGTCATTGGGCGTGTGAACAGGAGTGTCAGGGTGCTGCCTTCACTGACTCAGTGACAGTTCTTTTTTTTTTCCTCATTTTTATCAGTGTAATACAACCAAAATGTATTATATATATATATATATATATATATATATATATATATATATATATATATATATATATATATATATATATATATATATATATATATATATTCACTCTTCATCTGAACCCGCTTTATCGTCACTCGGGTCACGGTGGTCACTGGGGGCCCAATCCAGCTACAATGGGCGAAGGCGGGGTACACCCTGTATGAGTCTCCAGTTCATCTCAGGGCTGAACATATATAGACAATCACTCTCACATTCACTTCAATTTGATGGTGGGAGGAAACCGGAGTATGTATAATATATATATATATATATATATATATATATATATATATATATAGTTTATTATTTCTTATTTACTGATGTACAGTAAATCACAGTACAGTAAATGTACTTTGTGCTACATGCACCATGTATGAAAAGTGCTGTATAAATAGTTTGATTGATTGATTGATTGATTAATTAATTAGTATATTGAACATTTGATATCAGTTGATGGTTTTGGTGGCTGGAGTATGTTTGCGTCTTTATGGGTTAAAATGGGCGTGTGTTTTTGTGTTGTGAACAGGGATGATATCAGAAATGCAAACAAATATGTTTGTGTTCTGCTATAACATGTTCAAACACACGACTGAATCAGACTGAATGTTATGTCGTTGTTTATGAGTGGTCTGTGAAGCCAAACATTTGTCAATTTTACTTGTGGTTTTTCATTTCAATATGGACTCGACCTGCTAGATTTGATACACACTTTGTTTATAGTGGAAGGAGAGGCAGTTAGTGGAGTGATGAAAGGAAACCAGTGTAATAGTAAGAAAACAAAAAGCAACGGGAGGACAGACCAACACAGAGAGAAACACGGAGAGAGGAGAGAGAGAGGATGAAAAAGATGATTCACAAGACAGAAGAATATGCGCTCAAATCAGGTGGAGACGGGGAATGAGTGGGAATCAGAGCTGGTGAGTGTTGAAGACGGACAGAAAAACTCTGCAGAGAGAGGATATAGCAACGGCATCTCCTGCCGCTGCAGCAGCGGGACGCTCAGACAGACTCAGTTTTCCAATCCCATCGTCTCTGCAGGCGGACTCACAACCCTGTAAACATGCATCCTATTCCTTCTAACACACACACACACACAAACAGACAGAGCTGAAACCACACACAGAGCTGTTGATACACATACGCTACAGTCAAGAAGCATCACCAAAACACACACACACACACACTGGTTTCTACACACACTCGTTTGTAATTATTTGTACTTAAAGTAGCCCTTGGGTAGTAAGTGTAAAGACACAATTAAAAAAAAAAAAAAAAAAAAAAAATATATATATATATATATATATATATATATATATATATATATATATATATATATATATATATATATATATATATATATATATATATACAATACTTTTAACTGAAATTTATAAATCAATCAATACATAATCAATAAATGGAAAAGGGTTCTGGAGCAGCAAATGCAGAACCAGCAGACTGATTACCAGCTTCATTCCACAGGCTGTCAGAATGTTGAACTGTTGATATGGTTCCAATTTGCACTTTACTGTGTATTTTAGTTTTAATTTTACAAGCTTTTAAATTAATTATAGTATTTAAATTAATTTTAGGATTTAAAATTTTGTGGGTGAGAGGGAGCGTGAACGTATGGATCCTGGAGGAATGCTCTTTCATCTTGTCTGCACTGCTATTTTATGTACAGCAAAATGACAATAAACTTGATTTGGTTTGGAATATAACTGAGTTAAATAAAATATTGAAAAATAATTTGAAAAAATCTAATTCAGTGTAATACAAAACTATAATAAATACAAAAATAATGAAAAAAACAGAAAAAAGTAAATACATACTGTTTTTTTTATTATTATAAATATAAAAATTTAAATTACTAAAATGTTTTAAAAAGAAATTACATTAAGTAATACAATTTAATTAAATTGAAAACAAAAGAAAAATAATTATAAAAAACATTTGAAAAATGCATGTTTTGTTTTACACATTTCCCCCATGCTTTATGGGGACTTCCAGAAATTGAATGTGTTATCATTTGCATAAAGATTGAATTTACATTTATATTTAACCCTTTTGGGGACCTGAATTTTGGTCCTCATAGTTTCAGATGTGTGACTGTGTAAACATATCAAGTACCCATAATGACAGCAATACAAGTATGCAAACACACACACACACACACACACACACACACACACACACACGTATTCATGTCTCATGAGGACCTGAGGACCATGAGTCTGTAATTGTCACTTGTAGGTAGCCATTGGGTAATGAGTGTAAACTTAAAAAAAAAAAAATACAGAAAAAATAATTATTAAAAACATGTGAAAAAAAATTAAAGAAGATTAAAAATATATACTGTATAAAAACATAAATAAATTGTGAAACAAATAAACTAAATTTAGTTTAATAAGTAATTTTTTTTCTCACATGCTTTATGGGGACTTTTCGGGAAAAAAAAATCATGTATGTATTTGCATACTTCACACAGATTTATAATTTACTAGTGGGACATTTATACAGTATTTATATTTAATCCTCTTGGGTACCACTATAGTGTCAGAGGTCCCCATGGTACGACTGTGTAAACAGTATCAACGTCCCCATAATGATGGGAATACAAGCACACACACACACACAGAGCTGTACACACACAGTCACCAAAAAAAACCACAAACACACAAATGTTTTCATCTCTTCAGCTAAAAAAAAAACCCCAAAAACCCCCCACACACCTGACACTCGAGATGAGAAATTAATTGCGTAGCGAGCGTTTGCTTCACGGCATCTCTGAGAAACACTAACCCCGCATCCCACCCCACCAAATTGCATTTTTGTCCATCTCATCAGCACTTCCAACGTGTAGGCAGTTCCACCAACAAGCCAAGCAGGAGATTTGGCAATTACTGAGAAGCTCTTTGCTAATAAATGATCATTTACGAAATAAATTACCACGGTTACGCCGCGTTCAGTCTCTTCATGGAAATAAACAGCATCACGAGACACACACTGTGGTTTATTTCAAAACACAATAGTACAAGAATAGTATGATTATGGTCATCCCTTTAGCTTTATTAGATGTAGACAGACTTGATTTGTCATTCCAGATTTTGATTGATTTGATTGATTAATTGAGATATTTTATTGATCCCGGGGGGGAAATTCAAGAATCCAGCAGCAGTACATGCACTAAAAACACAGCACACAATAAATACAACTGCAATTCTACAAAATAAAAGAAATACCCTCAGAACATCAACATATACATATACAAATACAAAAAAAAATATCAGTTAGAAATAAGTTACCACTCTGCTAAGACTTAAATAAAATAAGTTAAGATAAAATAAAATATGGTTCTATGGAAGAGAGAGGTCTGTTTATTATTTGGATTTTATATAAAATGCATTTGTCATAAGCAATAAATAAAACAAACACACTATATATATATATATATATATATATATATATATATATATATATATATATATATATATATATATATATATGTTTGTATTTTTTTTCAGTTAAATAATTATTCCTACTAAGAATTTAATTACACCAGAAATATGCACAAAAACTCAACACATTTGCATTTTTGATTAGCAGACTTAATAGGCCTTGCGCCAGACGTGGTCTGCGGCGAAGGCCTCACTATGACTCTCTGATTAAAAAACAGCTATTTCCAGGTGTGAATATTGCACATTATTTGGCTGGTCGTCCATTATTGCAGCGAATCATTCCACATCAGATGCATTCCATTCATTGTCTATTCAATCCGTCCAAATGCTGTTGCCGTACATGCAAGGCCTTCTGGGATTGCGGCACAGCAAGACTGAGATGAACGAAGCGTCAAGAAGTTGAGCCGAGCTGAATTTTATGCAAAGTACCGCGGCGGCTGTATGTACGTTACCCAAAGACAGTGGCTCGTGTGTGTGTGTGTGTGTGTGTGTGTGTGTGTGTGGGGGGGGGGGGTATCCATGACGAAGAGCCACAAAAAAAAGAATAGTGAAAATGGAGCAGATCCTAATCACCGCTGTCAGCTGTCAATGCACAGTTTAATCTTTCCCTCACTATGATCTGTGGACACTGTTGAGAACTTTAAAAATCAGCTAAAGACCATGTGTTTAGACTGAACTTTGTTTGTTGTATCTGTTTTTATATTGTTTACAAATGTTTCTGTATGTTTTATGTCATGATGTTTTATACTTTTTATGTTGCTTATGTGTTTTACGTCTCTATTGCTTTTAGTAAAACACCTGTGAATTTTATGCTCTTGAAATGTGTTATATAAATAAAGTTCATTATTATTATTATTATTACATATACAGATACTTATCTAAAGGACAAGGCATGAAGGAAGGTGTGTGAAATTCTTGGTCTCCCTGGTGGGTTGATACATGTTATGTGTGTGAACTGTACAACACTACTGTAAACACCTTTATGTGTGCCAATGTAATGTGTCATTTCCCTGGCTGTCTTTGTGATTGACAGCTGGATATATTACGTTATCTATAGGAAACTAATGAAATAAAGAGCATCTTTCCTTCTTTTTTTTTCTGCAGTCGTCCATGAACGTTTTGAGTACGTATCCCTTCTTTATCATATCATTGCAATCACAGGTGAATGAAAAAGTAACGGAGAACGTCCACACCCATACATGCTTTGAGCCCCCGACCAAGCCCCGCCCCCCAGCAGCTCTAGCCAATCACAGCAGTCAAGGTACATTGTTGAATTTCTCCCTTAAGTCTGATTCTTATGCTAAACCTCCTCAACAGTAAAAATCTAATTAGCTCATTAGCACACCTGCCTATTTAGGTAACCATACTTAGCCTATATGACAATTGCAGTATTCACAATTTCACATTTCCCAACATTTCACAGGTTACAGCTAAATAACTTTATCAAGGTACAGCTGAAAACCCCATCAAGCCCCATAGATACAGCCACTTGTTATAGCAATACAGCAACACAAGGGGGGCCTTTCCAGCGCATCGACACCGCCATTATTGGCACCGCAATAATGTACGACCAGCCTTAACCCACAAACAATAAATATATGATCAAACAATAATAGTTGAATCGGCTTAAGTTATTTTCTTGTTATTTCACTTTAGAGTTTTACATACACATATGTCCGTGGGTAAGGGTCCATAAATTCTCTACAATCACTCTTTGACTAAATATGTCAGGTGAGCTCGACGCAGTAACACATTAACACTCACACGCGGCTCAGAAATTGCTAATTAAATTCATATACTTATGTCCAATCACTGTTAATAAAAATGAAAACCAATATAATCCAAATCTCTTGGACCATGTGCCTGGGTACTTTCACACTGCCCTTCTAGCTGGAGAAATTAATTACACAAATTGAAAGGACTGTTATTTAAGAGAGCTCCAGGCTGCTGAGGACGACAGTGGTTAAAAGAAGCTGCTGTTAGTTACTGGAGGACAATAATAATAAAATTAAATTAAATTAAATTTTTAAAAAAAGGGCCTTGGAAGGTGTGGACGTTGGCTTTCAATTATGAATTTGTGAGATTTTTTTTTCTCCTCAAAAAGACCTTGTTTTTTTTGTTTCTCTCTCTCCCTTGTATCAGAAGAAATGTTAGTGTATGTGTGTGTGGGTGTTTTACAAATAGAAGATGGGTTCAGTCTGTGTGTATGACTCTTGTAGGCAAGTTGAAAGTAAAGAAACCATGGGAAAAAAAAACAAGGATCTATCACAACATCAAAAAGTTGAAATTAAGTATTTCATGTTTTACAAGTGTACACACATATACTCTACAACTACACACACTGCATATAGAAAAGCAGGATTTTCATGTAGTTTGAACAATCAATACTGTGCTTTAAAATTTCAGCACAAGGGGTTAAAAATGTATGACATTAATTTAGGAACCACATTTGATCTGAAGTGGACCAGAATAGTAGAATGATATTAAAATAGCTTATAAATTATGTACATTTACAAACTACACTATACAAGTAAAGTCTACTCAAGTGTTAAATGATGCTGAAGTTTCCAAGATAAGTCTGGGGTCAAAATGTGAAATTTTACTTTTAATTTTATTAAATATTTTGTTTTTGTTTTTTGTTTTTTTTTTATCATTTTGCTTATTATGTTGGTCATTTTGGTTCATTTTACCCAATATTTTAGTAGTTTTTGTTAATTTTATTAATTATTTTGGTCATTTTTGTTTAAGTATTTTCTTATTCTAACATTTGCTGTTTGTTTTGGTCCATTTTGTGGATGATTTTGGTATTTTTTGGTCATTTTCTTGATTATTTTGTTCATTTCTGGTCATCTTTATCTCCGTCCAGTAACACTGCTATACAAGTCAAATGCTTATGGAAAAAAAAACTAACCAAATGTTACCACATGTGTGTTACTGATAAAGAAAACTCAAGTGTACGTGTTAGTGTGTGGGTGTTTTGCCATTACAAAGAGAAGATGGATTCAGTCTGTGTGTATGATTCTTGTAGGCAAGTTGAAAGTCAAGAAACCTTGGGAGAAAAACAAGGATCTATCACAACATCAAAAAGTTGAAACACACACTGCATATAGAAAAGCAGGATTTTCATGTAGTTTGAACAATCAATACTGTGCTTTAAAATTTCATCACAAGGGGTTAAAAATTGATGGCATTAATTTAGGAAACACATTTGATCTGAAGTGGACCAGAGTAGTAGAATAAAAGCAAAACAGATTATAAATTGTGACCCAAAAACATTGAATTATGAAAAAAATGTGTACATTTACAAACTACACTATACAAGTAAAGTCTACTCAAGTGTTAAATGACGCTTGGTCAAGTTTCCAAGATAAGTCTGGGGTCAAAATGTGAAATTTTGCTTTTCATTTTACTGAATATTTTGGTAATTTTTGATAATTTTGCCTATTATTTTGGTAATTTTTGTTTAAGTAGTATCTTATTCTAACATTTGCTGTTTGTTTTGGTCCATTTTGTGGATGATTTTGGTAATTTTTTGTTCATTTTTCATTTTTAACTCCATCCAATAAGTCAAATGCTTATGGAAAAAAAAAATAATCAAATGATCCCACATGTGTGTTACTGATAAAGAAAACTGTCTGGGGTCAAAATGAGATATTCTTAGAAGTAACAAGAGAATAGGTTTTAGTCCAAAGGAATATTGGTCTCAGATCTACTTCAAAACACTGTCTGTACATTATGATCCATTCACTTCACAGGTTCTTTCTGGTGGAATATTTACAAATCCATTGTATACATGTACATAAACATGTACATGATGGAGTTTGGTTTTTGACTGCATTTTTCTGTTTCAGACAACAAGCTAACTCAATACGATTTGGCTGAAATTTTCAGAAAATGTTGACACTAGCACAAGGAATAAATGATTACATTCTGGTAGTGATCAGTGGAGCTATGTGGGGGGAGGGGGGTACAAGTATATTTCAATGGGTTGGTTAGAGCAGGCTGCTGCTTGCAGAAGTGAAAGTGAAATCTATCATTTCAGGGGGTGGGGCTGATCTGCCTTGGTGGAGTGTGCGCTCTCTGAGTGCTTTTCTAGTTTTACGAGTGGTATAATCATTTTACATGATGTATATGTTATACTTGTACTGTGGAAGAGCTCAGCCAGAGACTAGAGATGAGAATTAGCACTAGCTATAAACTCCATATGCATTATTACATCAGCTACAAACTTGTAAATATGATGATTGCATTGTCCCTGTCCAATAAATAAATAAATAAATGAAGAAATTAATAAATAAGTTGTGAGTTCAACAGCTGTGAGGCTGTTGAACTCACAACTAAGGTCTCTCTTCTGGGTTATAGTATATATTTTGAAAGTATTTCATACATTTTATGGCATTTTATTTCTTTGAAATTATTGTAATCATGCGTCTTAGATTTCAGTACATTTTATCATAATTAGGCCCGAGCACTGACATGCAATATCTGTGAGGGACGATTAAAACCGCAGGGTTCCGTTAATATGATTATTACTCTGTCACTGCTTTAACCCCAATTGTTGCTCTTTGAACATTTAAAAAAAAGTGAATTTTATTTGACCCCACATTCAAGGGTGGCAAAAAATTTGATATTCTGAAGTCGCCGAAAAAAAAATCTAGCCCATGGTAGGAGAAGTAAAAAGTTACATTATGACCCTGCTTTAAACGTGTGAAACTGTAAAATACCACCCCTCGTACAAAAAGTATCACCTACACATGTGTGGGATCAAAAGTTATGATGCCAAATTTTGATAAAATGCAGAGTGTGGCTGTGATGACCTCACAACGAAGCGGCCATTTTTATATGCATAAAAGTGTACATATCTCGCACATAGAGTGTCAGAGTAAGTTGGACCCAATGGAACATTTGTGTGCGGTTTTCCGAGTTAATATTTAATATTCATTACATATTTATTTTACATTGCAAATACAGGTCCTCGGGATCTGTTTTCGTTCTTTCTCTGACTTGAATGATAATAAACCCTCCTTGAATCCTTAAATAAATGTTTTTTTTCACAAATTGACAGGTCTAAATGTCTTGTTACACACCATACATCCATATTCCCTATTCATGCATTTCTAACCTTGAGGATGAGGGGTGATGTGGGTTTGAGCTCCAGGATCCCAGAAGGACTCAGTGGTTCGAACACTGGGTCGGGGTAGTAGCTGAACGTCTCGTTGACGACCACCAGAGCATTGACATTGTCCATGTAGAACCCGATCTCATCCGGCCCGGTGCCGGTCTCAGAAAATCCAAGTTCTGAATCTGCCACTGACGGGGCCAGGCACACCATGACTGAGTTGTT
This sequence comes from Siphamia tubifer, assembly GCA_020466265.1. Taxonomy (NCBI): domain Eukaryota; kingdom Metazoa; phylum Chordata; class Actinopteri; order Kurtiformes; family Apogonidae; genus Siphamia; species Siphamia tubifer. The sequence goes on from CM035789.1 coordinate 31,019,006, forward strand.
ATAAACTGTACAGTTCTGGAAACAGGTGGAAGGAGGAAAGTGGGATTTAACATGTCTGCTCCGAGAAATTCACTGTAATTTTATGATTAAATGAACAACCATAGGCACATAGAGAAAATAAGACCTCATTATTAACACTGGCATGCATGCAAATAGTTGTATTAGGTTTTAGTTAAAGTCATATGTACCACAGAAGCAGAACAAACACCAACAAGGAATAGTGTCATTGACATGGATTTACTGGCTATAATAATCATTCTGTTTTGTAAAACTGTAATGCTGCTACACCTATTGGAAATGTAAATTGGTTGCAAATTTATGAACAACTGCTAATAATGTGCAATATGCTGTGGGCTTTGACTTGTGACTACTTTACATTATTATTGGATAATTCATGAATACATGATGTCATGGTCATGCTTATAACTTACAGGACATGTTGAAGGACCATACATATAGTGTTAGGCCATTATCCACAGATTTGTCTTAGACTGCAACTATGAATTTTTACCACTTAGACTCCTGCATATGACCAACATGTAATGAGCTACATGTTATATCATAGGAAATATTCAAGTCTCTGTACTTGAACACAGTATATGCAGTACTCAAATGAAGATAAACCAAAGTATGGGTGATTATGGTGAAAGTTTTAAATCTCTGTAGTTTGGGACTAAAATAAAGCATTTGTAAATAGAGAGAAATGAGCGGCAGCATTGAAACCTGCCAGTCTGGTCCTTTAAGTGCAAAGCACTTTGATAAAGGGCTGCGTGGGAAGCATTGTGTGGGTTGTTTGTCTGAATAAATGATGATTTTATCTGTAAGTTGAAGTACTGTACTATTGTTTTATGTTCACTTCTTAACCCTACAACTGCCTCGAGAGCTTCAGTTGACAATGACAATCATCAAAGAGCTTCATGAATATTAACTATGGACCTGATGAAAGTCTTCAGATAAGACTTGAAGTTTTAGTGCTTTTGTGTTGTTGTTGGATGGATGGATGGATGGATGGGTTGGTGGGTGGATGGATGAATGGATGGATGGGTTGTTGGGTGGGTGGATGGATGGATGGATGGATGGGTGGGTGGGTGGATGGATGGATGGATGGATGGATGGATGGATGGATGGATGGATGGATGGATGGATGGATGGATGGATGGATGGATGGATGGATGGATGGATGGATGGATGGATGGATGGATGGATGGATGGGTGGGTGGATGGGTGGGTGGGTTGGGTGGATGGATGGATGGATGGGTGGGTGGGTGGATGGATGATAAATTGATGAATGCATCAATAGTTGGATGGATGATGAATGAATGATAGACTGATGGATCGATGGAAGATAGATGGATGGATGGTTGGATGGATGATGAATGGATGGATGATGGATGGCTGATAGATGGATAATACATGGATGAATGAATGGATGGGTGACAGATGGATGGATAATACATGGATGAATGGATGGATGGATAATCAATGGATGGATGGATAATCAATGGATGGATGGATGATGAATGTGTGGGTGGTAGATGAATGGATGGATGACGGATGGCTGATAGATGAATAATACATGGATGAATGAATGGATGGATGACAGATGGATGGATAATACATGAATGAATGGATGGATGGATAATCAATGGGTGGATGGATGGATAATAAAAGGATGAATGGATGGATGGATAATCAATGTATGGATGGATGGTTGGATGATGAATGGATGGATGATGAATGTGTGGATGGTAGATGAATGGATGGATGGATGGATGTCCCAAACTGGGACATTATAGTCGTATCAACTTCATAACAAACATTAAAAACATTCCATAACTTACATTATTATAATAGAACAAACATACTTTAAACGATGCATTAGAAGTAAAAGAGACAAGTGATATATCATCTGGACAGCTCTCTTCTCCAAACACTCAACTTTGCTCTTACTCATAATCTCTCTCATATTTCCTCCCTTCAGTGCCATGAAAATCCATCTGCTGCAGTGAACATCTGTAAAACTGTGAGGCCTGAGGTGTGGCACACGTCTGAAGCACAGACATAAAAGTTCTGCCACATTCAGCAAAGTGACAGTTTAGTACATTTTCCTGAAACTACCTGAACAGAGTCTGTAAAACCTGCACACACTCGTCTTTAAGCCTGTGCACTTATGTTTCTGCCGTGATCTGAGTGAGTAAGATGAAATACTTACGTGGAAGGATTCCGCTTGTCCGTACTTGGCCCTGATCTTCGGTTCTCGGATGGTTGCCAGGTTGGTTCCGCTCACTGTCAGCAGTGTTCCACCACTGGACCCAGATACAACAACAGAGCAGGGGGAAAAAAAAGAACAAAGGCAAATTAAATATGCAACACAGTATTCGAGCAATGCATGTACGTAGAGCTGAAACAATGAGCAGATGAACGAACTTGAATAGATTAAAAATATATGAGATTCTAATTTTCCTGAATAGTAGCTACATTTGCTTCATTTCAATGCCTCTAAATATCGGTTCCACTGTGGTTGTTTCACACAGATGGCTATTGTGACGCACATAACATTCCATCTTAAACTGTTAGTAAAGTTGGATCCAAATGTGTTAGTGTAAATATGTGAAAATGGGGCAGCTATGGCTCAGTTGGTAGAGTAGATCACCCATTAACCAAAGGGTTGGCGGTTCGATTCCCGCTCTGTCCTAGTCTGTCTGTTGTGTCCTTGGGCAAGAAACTTCACCTTTGCCCCCAGTGTCACTCATACTGGTGTATGAATGAGTACGAATGTTGGGTGGTGGTCATGGCAGCCACGCTTCTGTCAGTCTGCCCCAGGGCAACTGTGGCTACAAATGTAGTTTACCACCATCAGAGGGAGCATGTGAGAGTGAATGAATAATGGAACACTAATGTGAAGCGCCTTGGGTGCCTTGAAAAGCGCTATATAAATCTAATCCATTATTATTATTAAAATATAGGATTTATATAGCACATTTATTTAATGTGAGGTCATAACATTTTATAACAACAGAGGTGGGACATAACTAAGTGTACTTTATGAAAACAAATCAAAAATAAACAATTCAGGGCCGGACTGGACCCTTGGGCAGACCGGATTTGGCCACCAGGCCACATGTTTGACACCTGTGCTGTAAACGGAAGGAACTAGATGATGAAAATAACTCTCTATTACAGATGATTATTTCAGAAAACTCCGGCAGCCTGTCTTATACCAAAGCCTCCACTGACATTTCATCTTCTTACGGTGTAACCCTGGGTAATACAAGCCTCCTTTTCCCGTCGCAGCCTCTGATTGGCCTACTTTTGTTTGGTCTTTTCCATCTGCCTGGGCTACAGCGCTGCCTCTGACATCAATACTTTATACAATTCCTTAACGTCTGCCTTTCTGCAGGGTTCTCACTGGCTCCAGGGGTTCTACTGTAGTTTTTCCACTGCTGTCGAAAATAAGAGGCGCTGAGAAAAAAAAAAAAGAAGTCAAACAATGTTCAATGCTCTCTCTTCCCTTTGGACACTTAAACATGCTTTGGAAACATGGAGTGGGAATTGTGCAGTTACTGTGGGTCTGGGTAAAGCCTGAAGTTCAAGTGGAAGCCTGTTTCTCCACAGACCTTTCTCTGGTTGGTTGAGGAATACATTGCACTTCTTCTCTGTAAAGTGATCCCATCGCTGCCTAAACCCTCAACATGAGTGTTTTTAGATCTTCTCCCACTCTGTATGTTGAGTGCTTACTGCGATTGCTATCATTATTTCACAATGTAACGCCTATATTTTACAAACTCAGTTCATGTGTTATAGATTTGACTCTTCGTGAATGTTAAGAAGCCTGGATTATTTCAAAAAGCCAATACCTTGGTATGTTTTGGCAGACTTTTGCAGACCTCTTAACACTGCGATTGTAAATCATCGGAATCCTTGGATGACTTTTCCTGTATTAGCTTATTATAGTCGGAACAGAACAGACTTTGAGCCACACTCTGGAACTGAAGCGCATGTGGAAGTGTTTTAAAGTCTATGACCACTTACGAATGATGGACGCTCAAATGAACTCTGACTTTAACTGATTCTCATTTCTAGAAAATCGGTAACATCTCTGTTTTTCCAGTAATCATCGTGTGTTATTGTCTTTATCTGGATCCCTTAATAAGTGCACATATGTTGTAAATGAGTCCTCTGTTAATATTTTTTTTTGCCGTATGGTTTTGCTGAGATATAATTCTACATTAGGTATGGTTAAGAAGTTGAAATAAAACGACCATTTAAAAATACTGTGGGAATTTCACATGCTTTGTGTGTTGTCGACTCAAATCCAACATCCAGCCTGTTAGTATAATTTGGTTACAATACAAAATACAACTACAGTGGTACTTCTACTTATGAAAGACCCAGCTAACGAATATACCAAGTAACGAAAAACCTTTACCTCAATTTTTCGTTTCTGAATACGAAGAAAATTTCAATTTATGAAACGAAACCCACGAGACATAAATATATACATTACTCCACTACTGTATGTACTGTACGTAACTACATAATAAATGCCTCATGTATGTAGCATGCCATTGGCTATGAGGGAGCTACCCATGATGCTTTTCATTATCCTTTGACGCTTATTCATCACAGTTACTGTTGTTTTTCGTAAGTTTTTCCCAGTGTGCTCATTGAAACTTTATGATGACAGTACGTATTTGTTATTAATCATGCGCCCAAAGAAAGTGATCCCTGGTGTGAATGAAAAGAAGAAGTGGGCTGCATTATCAACAGAAGTGAAACTGAAGATGATAAAAAAAAAATATGAAAATGGCATGCGGTTGAGTAATATCGCAAAGGAATATGGCTGAAACCTGTCTACCATTGGTACAATATTGGATGCCTTTAAAGCAGCGCCCCCTTCCAAAGGCATCTGTGTGATATGGAAAAAGAGGTCATCACTGAACGACCAGATGGAGAAACTGTTACTCATTTGGATAAAGGAGAAAGAAATGATAGGAGATACAGCGACTGAGGAGATTGTTTCAGAAAATGCATCTGCCATATTCGGTCATCTGATGATGGAGGGTGGGGTTGAGGGTTTATTTTACTTTTAACACATATTTCATACAAAATTGATAATTTTTTAAAATCATTTTTAAAGGGTAATGGGGTAGTATTTGGGGCCTTGGAACAAATTAGGCTTTTTACATGTAAAATGTGACTATGAAAAATTTACAGTATGAAACCACTTCTGGAATGAATTAATTTCATAAGTAGAGGTACCAGTGTATTACAGTGCTCTTGATTATTACTTTTTGTTTTTAGAAAGTATCTGCTTCAGACATTAAATGTGCTAAATCTTATATAGTTTAATAAGATGATTCAGAAAACAAATGGCTTTAGTGCTGGTTAGTTCATGTTTTTAATATATATGATGGTGTGTTATTCCCCCTATATGGGAGTTTATGTACATGTATACAATGGATTTGTAAATATTCCACTAGAAAGAATCTGTAAAGTGAATGGATCATAATGTACAGACAGTGTTTGGAAGTAGATCTGGTAGATCTGAGACCAATATTCCTTTGGACTAAAACCTACTCTCTTTTTAATTCAAAGAATTTCACATTTTGACCACAGACTTATCTTGGAAACTTGAGCCAAATAACATTTAAGACTTGAGTTTTCTTTATGAGTAACACACATGTGGGAACATTTAATTAGTTTTATTCTAGAAACATTTGACTTGAAGACCAGTGCTAATGGACAGAGTTAAATATGATCAGAAATTACCAAAACAATCAAGAAAACGAACAAAAATGACCAAAATAATCCACAAAATGGACCAAAACTAACAGGAAATGTTAGAATGAGAAAATGACCACAATAATTAATAAAATGAACAAAAATGAACAAAATATTCAGAGAAATGAACAAAAATGAAAATAAATAAATAAATAAAATGAACAAAAATGACCAAAAATTCAGTCAAATGGAAACTCGAAAGTCTTTTTTTTTAATTCAAACATTTCATGATAATTTTTGTGATTATGTAAAATTGTACAGGTGTTCAAAACCTATTTTTCCAAGTCCAACACTTAATCTTTTTTGGGGATTTCCAAAGAAACTCAGGGCCTACAACATGCTCCAAAAAGCTTTATCTAGTATGCACTAAGAATTGCAAAGAAAATGATCCTGCAGCTTTAGAAGGGTAAAGATATTCCTGTATTAAAGATGTGGATTTTACAAGTACCTTGAAAAAATAAGACATGTCATTACTGGAAATATGAAGGATTTGGAAGAAATCTTGCAGCCCTTACTCTCTTACCGAGGGAATGTTTAAGTTAGCAGTCAGGGTCAGGGTAGGGAGGGGTTGGGAAAGTTTGGGATATTTGTGTTGTTAGGAGGCAGCAAGAAGAAATTGAACTGAGTGACATTTGTTTTTTGTTTTTTTAACATATATTAATCTTCTGGGTGTTTATTCTGAGTGGGCTTGCGCTCCCAGAATGCTTTTCTAGTTCATGTTTTGTTGCTTCATTTGTATTGATTTTATTCTCGACATGTTCCAAATAAAGCTTTAAAACAAAGAATCAAACAAGTGTCTGAAACAGCCCTCCATCCTGTTACTGTTTATAAAAACAGAATGAAAAAACAGATGAATCCAGCTGATTAACAGGGCAGTCATAGAGCTGAAGCCACATTCACATGAATAGATTTTAATTAGACTGTTAATGTCACTGACACAAAGGCATCATGGGACGACGCAGACGCCTCTTCGACCACTGCCTGTTCTCTACCTCCAGTTTTCTCCTGTTCAGGTTTGATGTTTATTTCCACTGAGTCCCTTTATCCCTGTTGCTGCTCTTTGTCTAAGTAAGACTCTTTAGCTCAGGCACAGGCTTCAGGGAACAGACAACAAGACAATCACAATAAACTCTCTGAGATATCTGGGAAAATCCATCAGCTGGAGTTGTAGGTGTCTGCTCTCCTGCCTCTTTTACCATCTCTAGTCCCTGTTTGTGTTGTTACAGCTTGTTTTTTTTTCCCCTTCCTTTTTCCGTCTTTGATTGAAATGGACTGTGTGAACTTACATGTTAATTTGGAGACAATGGGACCAAATACACTCTAGAAGAAGTTAAATAAACTCTCTAAGTGTTGATTTAACACTTCAAAATTTACTGTGTACTAACAGCTTACCTTCACGATGTCACGGTAAAAACACAAGGTGTCATTTCTGCTGTTAAAAGACTCCAATATAACAATTTATGAGGAAAAAAAATATTTACTGCATGTAATCAACCCTTTAACATTTATATATAATTAACCCATATGCATTTTGTTGTGGAATTTTCAATCACCATGAGGAGAGAATATTTTTCTAATTAATATATATATATTTATATATTGATCAGACAAACATACATTTCTGAGGTTGCTAGCAGTGAGAGTAACAAACAGAACGAGCTGTTATCAGATGTCTTAACCACTTTCATCTCTTCTAAAATCAAAAATGAAAACCACACTTTTATGAATGCATTAAAAGTTTTCCTTTCATTCACTGCACATTATAGAAAACAAGCTTAACGTAGCTTAATGACTGAAAAGAGTGATCAGTCGTCACTAAATTATCTGTGGACGTCGATAATTATGTCCACTTTCATGTCTTCAAAAATCCAAACAAAAATGTCAATATTATTGATGCTAAGCCCTATTTTTCTGTTAGTAAAACATACAACAATAGGAGTCCCATCATTCACCCTGTCTTAACAGTTTGTACACAAGAGTGAGAGTTTATATTTTATTGATTTATTATTGATCTATTGACTATTGTGTTAGTATTACATGGGCACATACATGTAACTAATGCACAATGATCCACTTGAGTGGAGGTCAAAGGTCAAGGTCATATTTAGCAAGAACGGGTTGTCATAGAAACTTGAGATTGGCACAAAGTAGTTTGTTGATTTTGTTACATTCAGTATTTTAAACTGTCCACCCCCTTTTGAATTGCAGGCATTCTGGCACCACCCACTTTACAAATTAACAATGATGCACAAAAATTATTTACAGTGTCCTGACTAAGTATGTATTGACTATATTTGATATGTCATTCGATTCTGAAATGGAAATGGGTTTGAATGTCATTTAGTTGCAATTAATGACGTATTATGTTTATATAACATCAGCTAATGTGTTCAATGTCAACCTCATAATAGATGAGTCAACTTCATTAACTGTGAGTTATTCATCACATTACAATATGCACTCAGTTACATAAAATAGTTACATAATAAACTGGGTCAGTGTTGAAATACTCGATGTGAAACTGGAAATTAAGCAACACAGTCAAACACTGAGGCATTGCTGTTATATTTTTTGATCACATTTCTTGTTTCAACATTTTCAATGAACAAAAGTTATTACACCTTAAAAGTAAAATGAATTGCCATAACTTAACTAATATATACAAATATGGGTGAAACAATAGGATCCATGTGAATTGCAGCATATTGTGGGGCTTAACCCTTTCATGTATACTGGTCACTACAGTGGGCAGCTATTCTACGGCTGTTCTCTTGTATATTCATGACTTTTGTTGTTTTAGTTGCATACCAGGCAACACAGTACACATGCATGCATCATCCCACTGTAATTCATACTATTACTGTAACTATGCTTTGGTATATGTGATCTGTAGGGACATGTTTTAGTGTAATTTCTTTCATATGATCTCCATGAAGTGAACATTAGAGTGTGTTAAAATGTGGAAAAACCACATTAAAAATGTTCTTATTGCAGCTTTCTATATCACATTCTGAAATTGAGTTTATACGCTTCAAAAATTAAATGCATTATGTCTGGCCCACTCAGCCAGACATAATTCGATTTCAAATCAAAAAATAACACAGATTTTTTTTGTACATACAATAAAGAGGAATAGAAACATTCAGAAAAAAAAACATCTTGACTAAGAGGGTCATAGCTCATGCATGAAAGGGTTAAACTGTTCAGTATTGTTTTTTTCAGCATTACTTAGTGTTTTGCTTAAGGGCACCTTGGCAGTAGTTGCTGAAAGACTTGCATACCACTTACCCATGTGCTATATTTACACAGCCAGTTTAGAAGATTTGAATATTTCGCAGCAACAATGGCTCCTCTAACCTCTACCGCTTCGCCAGTGTCTATCCTTCGTGTCCCACATGAGCACTCCCGTCATTGATTTATTTTCCAAGTGCTCTGTCTTCATCTTAAATGGAATATCATCCGCCGAGCTCAACGATAATGCACTTTTCCTCCCTGCTCGCTCCCTTACATTTCCATCCACCTGATTTCGCTGTCATCACCCGTACACAATCATCGCACTCCGCAGGCGTGCGTGTCTTTGCGAAAAAGCCGACAATGAGCCAAATATGGACGTTGGTGACACCGCATCTGTCTGGATACTTTATACCTCATCTAACATGTGACGCCATAACAGAGAGAGCTTTCTGAAAAGTAGGAGATGAATTAGATCTTCTAGTAGGTAACATAGTCTTTGTCTCTTCCAGTTTGGTCTATATTTGTGAGAGTGTGTGTGTGTTGTTTTTGGGTTTCACAGCCAGATGGAGGAGACATCTCTGGCCAAACATCGGGGACTCTGGGAAATCACAGGTGTGTATGTGTGTTGTTGCATGTGTCTTTCTTTATAGGGGATGATCATCACTGAGTGAGCTTCCTGAAGTTCAAGCTCAGTTCAGGGC